>JACEIK010011139.1:0-11239 GCA_018107945.1 Datura stramonium
ATTTGATTAATGATCTAAATTAAATAAAAAAAATTAACTAAATGGATCAAGACACTCATTAAAATTGATTCCTAAAAACTGTTGTCTCTTCATTTTCTTATATTGAATCAAGCCATCTTTGCAAACAATAAATAAGACACCCGACTTATACCATACATACGTAATGAAACTGGATTTTCAATCTTTGTTGATTGTGTTGGAGACATGTGAATAATTTAATTTTGTTGGTGGATGTATGAATATATTATTGTTAATATGTTTGATTAAACAGTGACAAATAATTTTCTTCCTTTTAATTGTAATCTGCTGATAATTATTTTTTTCCATTAAAAGCAATGGATTCTCACCTATTGTTGTTACTTGTCTTTAAAGTTGCGCTAAGGTTGAAATTCGTCAGTGTTTACAGAAAGCAGCTGCTGTTAGAATATATCTTGAGAATGAATTATCTTATGATGAGTATTATGAGTTTCTTGGCCCAAATTATACTTATCATGTTGAACCCAGGATCTTGAGGAGATCAGGTAATATAAACATAATATGTTTGGGGCTTTAACTTCGGTAAACTATTGAAAATACTTTCTGATATATGTTCGAAGTACCACAGGGTAAATGTTGTTTTCCTTGTTCAATTTTTGTGTTGCATCAGCCAATGTGAGATCATGAGCAAATATTTGTGAAGCGGCAACAAGTGTTGTGACTAATGCCATATTGGTGAAGTTACATTGGTTGCCTTGTTCGTCAAGTGTTCCTTTAGTTTGTTTAGATATTTGTATTTCTGTTTATGAATAAGTGTCGAAATACTTGTGAGATTTAGAGAACCTTCAAGGGTGATTAACTGTCATGATCCGAGTCTACACCCTGGCCGAGACATGGTACTTGCTGTCACAAGTGACCCCAAGCTAACCCATGGTCTATCATTACACTGGTAAACAGAGAAATCATAAGCGGAAGCTTTATATAAACTAATAATGTAATCAATACTGCTGAAAGTTTAAACATAACTGGAAATAATACTAAACAACTGTTTCTGAAAGCCACTACTAACTAATGAGTTGCTGGGACAAGGCCCCAGCTAACTCTAAAGTCTGATAGACAAGAACTAATTAAAAAGCAAATAACGACCTCCGAAGATGAGGATTCACCAAACGGACTGCTGCTATTGGAATCATCGAGAGGAATTACTGACGATGCTGGGACTGAGAATCTGCGCCTGTATCATAATACGATACAATATGAAAATTATGCATCAGTACTTTGAATGTATTGAATAAGTGAGAGATACAATAAACATGAAAAAATAAGTAATTGTGCTGAAATAACATGAAATGACCAACTGAAATCGTTAAACTGATAACACTGAACTATAACTGATATGGCCAATAATGACCATGAATGATGGTCATAAACATATCCTGGAAATGAGATACTGAACTGAGCTAAACTGAACTTAACTGACAAGTGGGAGAGTATATAACCGACATATAACCACATGAGCTAAACGTGGAGTTCGATGTATACGCCCCATCGATACGATCCAATATACCTTGCCGGGGTATAAAGGAATGAACTAGATGATCACAAATTTGGGGCCCGATAGGCCAACAACCTACGGTGGCAACATAGTTCTGGGAACCTGGGTATGCTTGAACCCCAGTTCGCTCGGTGTTAAGTACTACTCCTATTAGATAATCCTAAATTGACTACTAAGATGATAGCTCGAAGCTGGGCCCAAGACTAAGTCAGGAATACTTATCTAGAAGTACCCTGAGAGTCTTATCAGACTAGATAACTGTAACTGGTGTTTAAGACTGGCCGAAGTTGCTTATCTGGAAACGTCGTAACCGTCTATAGAACTAACTGATATTTGATAACTGATAACTGAGATTTGATAACTGATAACTGAGGTCTGATAACTGGGAGGCGTTACTGACACCTCAAGAATTGACTATAGTCAAACTGATCAACTGACATTTCTTAAAAATACTGAAGGTAGTAACATTTTGAATGAGACTAAACTAGCATGCAATTGACTGAAAATTCATATGATAATAATAACATGGCAATTTCAACACTGATAGAGTCAAGCATCATTTATATCTAATCAATTATGGAAGACCCACATTACTGCATTCTAAAATCGTCATAATTCATGTAAGGAGATAATGACCAGAATTATTACTATCAACAACCCTCAATACTCAAGAGAATTATAACTGGAAGAAATTCCACAATTTACTGACGATTTGACCCTAACAGTGAACTTTAGGGGTAGAACTGATAAGAAATTTATGGAAGGGTTTTGGGACACAAGGGAAGAACAATCTCCTTATTGAATTCCCACATACCTGGTGTAGTACTCCCGAAGAAAATCCCTTAGAATTTGAGATGAAAAAGTCGAAACCCTTTCCCTGTTCTATGCTTCCTGACTGAGTCTTTATGTTCTGACTTTGAGGGAATGAGAGGAATGAAGAGGGAACGTCGATTACCTCTCTAAATCTCCTGAATATAACCCAAAATGACGTAGTTTAAAGATTCAAAAAGATGGAAAGTTACTAAAACAGCCCTATAAGAAAATCTAGAAAACTGGCCGACAAGGACCAATGAGCCACATAATGGGTCGTTGATTGTGACCACGACTCATTGGAGCTAGTCGTTGGCCCTGGGTCGGGTTTCTATTCCCACTGAAAAGGGACCTCGGGAGGTTTCCACAACTCGTTGCACAAACTAATGGGTCGTTGGCACCTCTCATTGTCACTGGCAGAAGGACCGGGACCCTTAGAGAACGGGCGATACAACGGCTCGTTGGTAAAACCAACGAGTCATTGTGTCCTCTCGTGGTCAACACTAGAACAATTGAGGGATTCTTGGTCCTATTTTCACGAATGGAAACAATGACTTGTTGTGTGATACAATAGGTCATTGTTTCTTCTCGTTGATACTCGAAAGGATTTTCAACAACACCAGGACTCCAACTAACGAGTCACCCCACGAATCATTACTTTAGATGACGACTCGTCGTACGACTCATGGGTTCCTGGAAAGGGTTTAACTGGTTTCTAAGTTGGGAATGCAATGAGGAATAGTATGACTCGTTGTTCATCACAATGGGTATTTCTATGTATTGTTGGTTCCCGAACGACAACTGGCAGGGTTGACCACGACTCAGACAATGGGTCATTACTACTGACAACGACTCATTGTCTCGGTCATTTTGAGATATATTTTCCTGGTTCTATCTGCTGAGTCTGAGTTTGGTCTAGAAAAGTTTTGGGGTATTACAATATCTCCCCCTTGGGATCATTATCCTCGAATGAAGGATAAAACTGCTGGAAAACTGGGAAAAGAGCTACAATTCCTAGACTTAGTCTATGAACTGATTTCTAAAGGAGTGACTGACTCCAAAATGATTTAACCATGCTAACTGAGTTGATGCAACTGAGATGCATATTAAAAATTTGAATAGAGCTGATGAGTATTGAACCAAATATATATTGAGGAGGAATTTAATACCTAATGCTGAAACTGAACTGGAAGGGAACAAATGAGGGTATTTGGCCATCATGTCTACTTCTGCCTCCCATGTGGCTCCCTCAACTAGCTGGTTCCTCCACAAGACTTTCACTGAAGCGACTTCCTTATTTCTCAGCTTACGAACTTGACGGCCTAGGATCTGAACTACAACCTCTTCGTAAGAGAGACTATCCTTCACTCTCACACTGTCTAGTAGCATAACTAAGGTTGGATCACTGATGCACTTCTTCAATAGTGACACATGGAAGACTGGGTGCACAGATGCTAACTCTGAGGGTAATTCTAAATCATATGCCACACTATCAATTCGCCTCCGAATCTTGTAGGGTCCTACATACCTCGGACTGAGTTTTCCTTTCTTTCCAAACCTCATCACCGCTTTCATGGGTGAAATTTTCAGGTAAACCCAATCATCAACAACAAATTCTAACTCTCTCCTCCTCACATCCGCATATGATTTCTGTCAGCTTTGAGTTGTTTTCAACCTTTCTCTGATCAGTTGCACTTTGTGCATAGCTTCATGAACCGAGTCTAGTCCTATCAAGGTGGCTTCGCCAACTTCAAACTACCCTATAGGAGACCTACACCTCCTACCATATAATGCCTCAAATTGAGCCATTTGAATATTGGAGTGGTAGCTATTGTTGTATGAAAACTCGATGAGAGGTAGGTGATCGTCCCAACTATCCCTGAAGTCAATCACACACGCTCTCAGCATATTTTCTAAGGTCTGGATAGTCCACTTCGCTTGTCCATCTGTCTGAGGGTGAAAAGTTGTACTGAGTTTGACCTAAGTACTGAGTCCTTTCTGAAATGACTTCTAGAAATGCAAGGTGAACTGGGTACCTCTATCTGAAATGATAGATAGGGAACTCCATGCAATCTAACAAACTCTTGGATGTATAGTTTAGCGTATTCTTCAGTTGAGTCCATAATTTTAATTGGGAGGAAATGTGTTGACTTGGTCATCCGATCTATTATCACCCAAATTGAATCATGCTACCGACGAGTACGAGGTAGACCTATAATAAAGTCCATATTCACTTCTTCCCACTTCCACGTGGGTATTCTGATATCCTAAATCATACCCCCAAGTTTCTGATGTTCCACTTTAACCTGCTAGCAGTTAGGGCATTTAGCCACAGATTTTGCAATGTCTCTCTTCATGTTGTTCCACCAGTAGATTTCCCATAGGTCACAGTACATCTTAGTGGCACCGGGTGGATAGAATATCTGGATATGTGGCTTTCTGCTAGTATCTGCTGTCTCAAGTCACCTACGTCCGGTACACATAGTCTGCCCTAGTAACGAGGCACACTATCTCCCACTTTGGATAACTCCTCCATTTCTTTATGTAGAAACGCTTCATTCAGCTTAAGCAGTATGAGATCTTCATCCTGCTTTGACTTAACCTCAACAAGCAACAAGGAATCTGAACCACTTTTCTTTACTACTCTGCCCTCAGCTAAATCGACTAACTGCACTCCCAACCGAGCTAACCTGTGAATATCTTTTTCTAGTTCTTTTCTGCCCTCTTCAACATGAGCCACGCTTCCCATGTACATTCTACTCAAGGCATCCGCCCCCATATTTTCCTTGCCCGGGTGGTACAGCACACTCATGTCGTAATCCTTCAATAGCTCCAACCACCTTCTCTGATGAAGATTCAAGTCTTTTTGACTGAACACATACTGAAGGCTCTTGTGGTCGGTGAAAACATCCATGTGAACCCCATAGAGGTAATGTTTCCATATCTTCAAAGCAAACACTACTGCTTGCCAATTCAAGTTCATGAATCGGATAATTCTTCTCATGAAATTTGAGCTATCTGGAGGTATAAGCTATCACCTTACCCCCCTGCATTAGGACCCAGCCGAAGCCAACTCTGGAAGCATCATAATAGACTACAAACCCATCTATTCCTTCTGGTAAGGTCGAAACTGGAGTTGTAGTGAGTCGAGTCTTCAACTCTTGGAAACTCTTCTCACATGGATTGTACCACTGAAACTTCACCTTTTTCTGAGTTAGTTTAGTCAAAGGAGATGCAATAGAAGAGAATCCTTCTACAAACCGTCGGTAATAACAGGCTAGACCAAGGAAACTTCTGATATCTGTTAGGGAAGTAGGTCTTGGCCAGTCTTTTACCGCTGCTATCTTTTGATGATCTACCTGAATACCCTTATATGAGACCACATGACCAAGGAAAGACACATACTTCAACCAGAATTCGCATTTTCTGAATTTAGTGAACAACTGGCGGTCTCTGAGAGTCTGCAACACTATCCTCAGATGGTTAGCATGCTCCTCCTCATTTATAGAGTATAACCAGAATGTCATCTATGAATACAATGACGAACATGTCCAGATACTTTTTGAATACTCTGTTCATCAGGTCCATAAAAGTTGTCGGGGCATTAGTTAGTCCAAAGGACATAACCACAAATTCATAGTGACTATACCGAGTTCTGAAGGCTATTTTCGATATGTTACATTCCCTTACTCTAAGCTGATGATATCCCGACCTGAGGTCTACCTTGGAGAAACAACTGGCTCCTTAAAGCCGACTGAACAACACCAATCCTGGGTAGGGGATACATGATCTTAATTGTAACCTTATTTAGTTAACAGTAGTCGATACACATTCTGAGAGTACCGTTTTTCTTACGCACGAACAACACTGGATCACCCCATGAAGAGATGCTGGGTCTAATGAAACCTTTATCAAGAAGGTCTTTTAGTTGTTCTTTCAACTCCTTAAGCTCAGCTGGAGCCATTTTGTAAGGAGGAATAGAGATGGCTGAGTGTCTGGAAGAAGGTCTATGCCGAAGTCTATTTCTCGCTCGGGAGGAACTCCGAGAAAATCTTCGAGAAAGACGTCAGGGAACTTGTTGACAACTAAAATTGACTGAATAGTTGGGGTATCAGATCTAGAATCTTTGACCCGAACTAGGTGATAGATTCACCCTTTCGAAATGAGATTCCTTGCCTTGATGTAGGAAATAAACCGACCCTTTGGCGCGGAATTACTACCCATCCATTCTAGAACTAACTCACTTGGAAACTGAAATCTGACGACTCTAGTTCTGCAATCAATTAAGGCATATTCGGAATGTAGCCAATCCATGCCAAGAATTAGATTGAAATCGACCATATCTACATCTACTAGATCAACTAGAATTACTTTATTCAACACTGAGACTGAGTAGTTTCTATATACCCAGTTGACTCTAACTGACTCACCAACTGGGGTAGAGACTAAGAATGGGTCTAAGAGAACTTCTGGACTAATTTCAAACTGAACAGCTACATAGAGAGTCACAAATGATAGTGTGGATCCTAGATATAGTAGCGCATACACATCTAGATGGAAGAGACGTATAATACCTGTGACCACGTCAAGTGAGCTCTCCTGATCCTGACGAGAGGACAAAGCATAAAAACGATTTTGGCACTGACCTCCATCCGTACCTGAAGTGTTACCCTGTTAAGCTGGACGGCCTACTGGGGCTGCTGAAGTGGTAGACTGTGATCTCCCCCGTCCTGCTAATGGACATTCCTTTAGCCTATGACCTAGCTGTCCGAATCCAAAGCAACCCTCTATGCCCAGAAGGCATTCACCTGGATGGTCCTTGCCACACATAAGACAAATTGGGTAGCAATTGCTGGCGCTGTGAATCTGGGACTGAGAGCCAGATGCTCCACCCTTCCGATCCTTGTGGGTCCAGAAAGAAGGGGAACTGGCTGAGGTGGGTGCTTGTCACGACCCGAACGTAAACCTAAATCATAACACGGGACAAAGAGCCCCGAGAGACCCCAAGTCGACCCATGGCATAAGCATACTTCTAACAGATCAATAAAAATGACAAATCAACAAGATAATCATAGCAGAAGTCTAAATCAACCATAACATTAGAATACACCATCCAAAGCTGAATACATACATATGTTTGAAAAGCCTCTAAACATGACGAGTTGATGGGACAAGACCCCAACTAACTCAACAAAAATGAAACTGAAATACATATAGCAAATCTGAATAGTCTAGCCCCCAGGAGATGAGGACTCACCAACAACATACGATGTTATCTCAGAAGGCGGACTAAGAGCGGGGTTGAACCTGAGAGCCGAATCCTGTATCATGAAACTATACAGCATAAAGTATGTGGTCAGTATGTAAAATGTATCGAGTATGTAAGGTAACTAAAACTGCTTAAGTAAGGAAAATCATTTAAAGACAAATACATAATATAAACATAAATATTAAGAATATGAGAGTAGGGCTTGCATGGATTCTTTCTGAAATCATGATCTCTTCATAACATGACATAACATAACTTCATAACATCATAACTGAATCGATTGACTCAAAGCTAAATTCTGACATTTATAAGTAAAGCTGAACATTGAGTGAAACCTGCTCTAGAACATGCATATATATATAAATCTCATGAGTAACACATATGCATATCTAAAATCATGAGAAACAACGGGAGACTCATCTTTTAACCGACATACCATGATAGAGCTTATGTGGTCCCAACTATCACACTCAAATGGGTAGAGCCATCCAAAGCATTGCCAGGGCCAGGGACGATACCATGATATCAATATCAAGCTCGGGGCCCAATCGAGGTAGAGGATAGCTCACAAGGGAGGTTCCAAAGTAATATATATAATAGTATAAACCTACATTGGCACGTAGTTCTGAGGCATAGGGTGATCAACCCTTAGCCTATTCGGTGCTAGACACTATTCCCAAAAACATGAATATGCTCTATATCGTTTTAGAATGAAGCTCAACATCTTCTATTGAAGAAACTCAATAATCAAATACATATCGAATATAAAATCATGCATATGAGAAGCCTTAGCTCAAGACATGCCACAAGCTGAAAATGTAATTGAGACTCCAAAACCATGTGGTAAGCATAGTTCGGGAAATCATACTTCATACTTAGACATGTGGGCATTGCCAAAAGCTTTATCATACTTAGAAATACTCAATTCACGTCAAAAACATAATTGTAAACATGGGTAGCTTTAAAACATGTTTTTCATCATAATATCTCATTATCATCATACATTCATCACAAATCTCATCCTTCATGAACTTCTCATCAATGGGCTTTTTAAATCATAAAACTAGAGACGTGATTTTTAATTGAAAACATTATAAAAATTGTCCATGCTTCATATTTCAATAGTAGAATCATAATTAAATCATACCTTTGTATAGAAATAGGAGATTCATGCATTTGGGTTAAAACTCCATAGTATAGACATAGGAATTTCATACTTTAGAGAGGGATTGGGCATGGGTGTGAAAGGATTCACCCATTCATAACCCTATATACCTAATGAAAATCAATTCTCACCACTCCTTGAAAGCCCAAAGAAAATTATTGAAGAAAACCTTGAAGACAAGCTTGATCACCTCCTCAATCCTTCAACTTTACATGCATGAGAATGGATAAGCCTAGGGTGGGTTTTACCCTCAATAAACACTGATTTTCAAGCCTTAAATGACGTAGTTTAGGACCTTAGGACTTAGAAATAACAAAAATTCCCTTAAGGAAATCCCTAAAAAATCTGCACTGGGTGAACCGACGACCGAACTAACGAATTGTTGGAGGATACCATAACTAGTGGTATCCATCCATCGTCTACACTATCAAAACTCCTGATCTTAGATTCGACCCCACGACTCGACAGGATGAGTCGTGTTTTCAGACAACGGGTCGTTACATCGTCCATTGTTTCCTCCTTCAGGTCCTGCACTAATCCTTCCAACGAGCCTCACCACGACTCGTTACATCCTCCAACGAGTCGTGGTTGCCTTCCATTAGGTAGACTAGAAAATATAGCTATCCCCATCCCACGACTGGTGACCATGACCTGTTACTTCTCACGATGGGTCATGGGATGACCCATTAATTTCCCTAATGCTGAAGCCCAATTCTTACCACGACTCATAGCAACAACTCGTTATATCAAAAAACGGGTCGTTACTTCACCCGTTGTTACCCACTGAGACCAGACCACAACTTCCCACGACTGCTTCCCACGGGTCGTTGATTGGACCAACTCCGTTTGGTCGTCCGTTCTATGGGATTTTTCCCAATTTCAGCCAACTTTCAATTTTAAATCCCAGGTCTAATCTTAGGCACTTCCGGGGTATTACAATATCTCCCCCTTGGAAACATTTATCCTCGAATATGGGAAACATATAGGAAATAGAAACATGCCATCATTATACTCAAATACTGATCATTTAAACTGAAAACTGACGGAATGACTATCTCCGATTTGAACCACATAGCTAAACTGATTTCATGATTCAAATACACGTCCATATACATAAAAGAAACTTGAACACATGAATTGAACATGAAAACTAAATAGAGTTTTTAGGGAAAAAATTGATACCTCAAGTTGGAACGGAGCCAATAGAAAATAAATGTGGGTATCTAGCCATCATATCCACTTTGGCCTCCCACATAGCTCCTTCAACATGCTGATTCCTCCATAGCACTTTAACTGAAGCTACTTCCTTGTTCCTTAGCCTTCAAACTTGACGATCCAACATTCCCACCAGAACCTCCTCATAACTAAGGCTATCTTTTACACCAACATTGTCCATCGGGACAATTAGAGCTAGCTCACCCAAACACTTCCTTAAGAGAGACACATGAAAAACAGGATGCACAGAAGATAACTCTGAGGGCAACCCCAATTCATACGCCACCTTGCCCACTCTTCTCACAATCCAGTAGGGGCCAATATAGCGGGGACTAAGTTTTCCTTTCTTTCCAAACCGCATCACTCCCTTCATGGGAGATACCTTCAGGAACACCCAATCATCCACCTCGAATTCCAATTCCCTCCTTCTCACATCAACATAGGACTTTTGGCGACTTTGAGTTGTTTTCAGCCTGTCCCTTATCAATTGAACCTTCTCAACAGCATCATGAACCGAATTCGGCCCTATCATTGCCGCCTCACCAACCTCAAACCACCCGATGGGCGATCTACATCTCCACCCATAGAGGGCCTCAAATTGAGCCATCTCGATGCTGGAATGGTAGCTGTTATTGTATGCAAATTCGATAAGGGGCAAGTGATCATCCCAACTACTTTTGAAATTGATTATGCATGCTCTCAACATGTCTTCGAGAATTTGAATTGTCCGCTCCGCTTGACCATCTGTTTGCGGGTGGAATGTTGTGCTGAGTTTAACCTGTGTACCAAGCCCTTTTTGAAACGACTTCCAAAACTGAGAGGTATATTGGGTACCTCTGTCTGAAATGATGGATAAGGGCACTCCATGCAATCGGACTAGCTCCCGGATATATAGTTTGGCATAATCCTCCATCGAATACGTGGTTTTAAATAGTAGAAAATGTGCAGCTTTGGTCAATCTGTCTACCACAACCCAAATGGAATCATATTGCCGATGAGTACGAAGTATACCTATGATAAAATTCATATTAATTTCTTCCCACTTTCAAGTGGGAATGCTGATATCCTAAAGCACACCTCCCAGTCTCTGATGCTCAACCTTTACTTGCTGACAGTTCAAACACTAGGCTACGAATTCTGCAATATCCTTCTTCATGCCATTCCACCAATAGATTTCCCGTAAGTCACGGTACATCTTGGTGGCACCCGGATGGATAGAATACCTGGATCCATGAGCCTCATGCAACAT
>JACEIK010011140.1:0-11901 GCA_018107945.1 Datura stramonium
ATGTTGATTCTATGGGGTTTTAACCCAATGCATGAAATTCCTAATTCTCTACATGGATATGATTTAAATATGTTTCTACTATTGAATTATGATTTATGGGCAAGTTTTGCGAGGTTTTCAATGGAAAGTATGTTTCAAGCTTTATAAATTAAAATGCTCAATTATGAGAAGTTCATGAAAGTTGAGATTTGTGATGAATGTTCTAGTATGATGAGATATTTATGATGAAAAGCATGTTCTCAAGTTACCCATGTTTATGCCCATGTTTTCAAGGGAAATATGTATTTTCAAGCATGATAAAGGGCAATGCCCATATGTCCAAATATGATTATGATTTTATGAATTTAGCTTTCCACATGGTTTTGGAGCGAGGACTCCCATTTATGTTCAGCTTGTGGTATGGTTTGAGCCAAGGCTCCTCGTGTATGATTCAGATTTATGTATTCATAATTATTCAGCTTTGTCAATAGACGATGGTCAGCTTCGTCGAAAAACGATGGAGAGCACATGCATGTTTTGGGAGTAGTGTCTAGCACCGAGTAGGCTATGGGTCAGTCAACCCTATGCCTTAGAACTACGCGCCAACTTAGGTATGATCAGATTATATTAGGACCTCCTATGTGAGCTATCTCCTGCCCGATTGGGCCCCGAGCTTGATATCGATATTAAGGTTTCGTCCTTAGCCCTAGCAAGGCTATGGATGGCTCTATCCACTTTAGTGTGATAGTTGGGACCACATAAGCTCTATCATGGTATGTCAGTTAAAAGACGAGTCTCCCATTGTTCCGCATGATTTCAATTATGCGTGTTTATCACTCTCTTTGTATATATCTATATATTTACTAAGGTAGGTTTGATCCAATGTTCAGCTTTATGTATGACTATCAGATTTTAGCTTCGGATCAATCGATCAGTTATGATGTTGTGCTATGTTGAGATCATGTTTTCAGAAAGATAGCATGCAAGGCCTACTCTCAGATTCTCATTTTGTTTATGTTTTACATTATGCATGTATTAAATGATTTTTTTTATTTAAGCGGTTTTACATACCTTGCATACTTAATACATTCCACATACTGACTGCATACTTTATGCTGTATCATTTCATGATACATGCCCCGACATTCAGACTCAGCACCGTCAGTAGCCAGTTCAGGAGCTAGCACCCAGCTTATTGGTGAGTCCTCATC
Source organism: Datura stramonium (assembly GCA_018107945.1). Taxonomy (NCBI): domain Eukaryota; kingdom Viridiplantae; phylum Streptophyta; class Magnoliopsida; order Solanales; family Solanaceae; genus Datura; species Datura stramonium. The sequence goes on from JACEIK010011140.1 coordinate 1,191, forward strand.
TCCCGAGGACCATTTGCTTTAAGATATTGATGTACTTTTAGTTTCAGTATTAGAGAGTTAGTTGGAGTCTTGTCTTATCAACTCATCGGACTTAGAGGCTTTTCAGACAATAGGATGTATTCAGCTCCATATCCGTGTATTTATGATGTTATGCTTATTCAGACATCCGCTAAGATTATCATGTCTATCCTACTTTTTATTTGACTGAGTTAGATAAATGTTCATGCCATGGATCGACTTGGAATCTCTTGAGGCTCCTTGTCCCGTGTCTCGATCAGGGCCTATGTTCGGGTCGTGACAGGTTCTATGTCCATGCGACCTATAAAAATACACCAGAGGTTCTGATCCCTAGAACTTGGATCGGGCCTTATAGGCTTCGGGAATCAGGCCTCTTTGATGTTTCTCACGACCAAGATCAATTGTACCAAATTGATACTAAATCCATACTCTGGGAGTCTCGGGACATTTTTGATTGTGTGAATCGAATTAGAGGGCGTAACCATCTATTTTTCTTTGTAGCCCTTTGTGAATTCAATCTCTTTCATTCCATTTGTCAAATGAGGTCTATCCATGGTTTAAAAACCCTAATTCGAGCTTGATATTGTGCTGAATGGATATGGAGAGAAGCGACTCTTTATAGACTTTGATTCTTATGAATTGATACATGAAAGAGATTAACCTATAGATAGATCATAAGGATTTCATAAGAATTGGGATAAAAACCCATAGAATTATCAATAGAATTTCATGAATTAGGGAGAGATTGGGCATGGGTGTGAACAAATTCGCCCATTTATAACCCTACATATCTAAGAAGAACTGATTCTACCACTCCCTAGATTACCCAATGAAGAATTAATGAAAAACTTGAAGGACTAAGCTTGATCACCTCTCCAAAACCTCTAAACTTGCATGCATGAATAGGAATAGCCTAGAATGAACTTACCCCTCTTAATACTAACTATTCATAGCTTAAAACGACGTAGTTTAGGCCTTAGGATCATAGGAATTACAGATAAGCCCTTACTAACTTTGCAGAGGAAAACAGACTGCCAGTCCCAAAGAGGGGTTGAGTCGGTACCTCTGACCACGAATTGTCGCCTCAGTCATTGAGTACACTGCCAAAGGTTCACCTGGAACTCACTACGGGCAACATCACGAATCGTTACTAGTGACCACGACTCGTAGTCACCACTCATTAACTCTACTGCCCAAAACACACCTGGGCTCACCACGGGGCACACCACGACTTGTGGTGCACCCAACAAGTTGTGGTGACCCACCTGTAAAGTGCACTGCTCAAGTGTCACGACCCAAACGGAGGCCCGGACCGCGACACGGGACAAGGAGCACCAAGAGACCCCAAGTCGACCCACGACATAAGCATACATCTAAATCAATCAAGAGACTGAATAATCGACAATACAATGATAGCGGAAGTCTAGCAATATAACATCAAAATATAAAATATGAAGGCAAATACATACATTGTCTGAATAGCCTCTAAACATGACGAGTTGATGGGACAAGACCTCAAGTAACTCAACAAGCTGAAAACTGAAATACATAAAGAAAAGATAGATAGTCGGGTCCTCGAGAGATGAGGACTCACCAATAAGTAGATTCTAACTCCGACAAGCTGTCTAAGAGCGAGGATGAAGCCGAGATCGGGTCCTGTATCATGAAAGGATACAACATAGAAGTATGCGGTCAGTACGTGGAATGTACCGACTATGCAAGGTAAGTAAAACCGCTAAAGTAAGTAAAAATCCTTTTAAACACAATGCATTATAAAAATCAATAAACTGAGAGTAGGGCTTGCACGCATTCTTTTTGAAATCTTGATCTTTTCATAACATGACAATACATATCTTTACATATCAAACTAACTCGAATGACCCAAAGCTTCAATATGATATTTATAGAAAAGCTAAAGATTGAGTCAAACCCTGCTTTTAGAACATGCATGTGTATATAATACTCATGAGTAATGAATCTACATATCTGAATCATATAGAACAATGGGAGACTCGTCACTTAATCGACATACCACGATAAAGCTTACGTGGTCCCAACTATTACACTCAAGTGGGCAGAGTCGTCCAAAACTTTGCCATGGATAAGGACGCTACCATGATATCGATATCAAGCTCAAGGGCCATTAGGGCCGGGGATAGCTCATAAGGGAGCTCCCAATAATATAATAGTATCAACCTACGTTGGCGCATAGTTTTGGGGCATAGGGTGATCGACCCTTAGCCCGCTCGATGCTAGACTCTTCTCCCAAAACATGCAAATGCTCTACATCGTATATAATGAAGCTCAACATTATTTATTGACGAAGCTCAATGATCAAATATATCTCAAATACGAAATCATGCATATGAGAAGCTTTAATTCAAAACATACCATAAGCTGAAAATATACTTAGGATCCTTGCTCCAAAACCAAGTGGTAAGCTAACCATAGGAATATTTAACTCAAAACATACCACAAGCTAGAATACAAAATTTGGGAGTCTTCCCTCCAAAACAATGTGGTAAGCTTAGTTCGGGAAAATCCTCATTTAAACTTACATGTGGGCATTGCCCCAAAGCTTTATCATACTTAGAAATAGTCAATTCTCATTGAAAACATAATTGTAAACATGGGTAGCTTCAAATAATGCTTTTCATCATCATATCTCATCATTATCACATTTACTTCACAAATCTCACTTTTCATGGTCATATCATCAATGGGCTTCAAAATTCATAAGACTAGAAACATAATTTTAATTGAAATCATTATGAAATCAGCTCATGCTTCACAACTCGATAATAAAATCATAATCAATTCATATCCATGTGAAGAAATTGAAGATTCATGCATTTAGGTAAAAACACCATAACTTGATCATAGGAAATTCTCATACTTAGATAGAAATTGGGAATGGGTGTGGAAGGAAACACCCACACATAACCCTACATACCTGGAAGGGATTGATTCTACCACTTCTTTGAAAGTCCAAGAAGGATTTGAATGAAAACCTTGAAGACTTGCTCTAGATCACCTCCTCAAGCTCTCAAGTTTGCATGCATGGAAGGAAATAACTTAGAATAGGTTTTCCCCTCCTAAAACCCACTAAAACTAGCCTTAAACGACGTAGTTTAGGCTTTAGAAACTTAAAAATTATGAAAAGGCCCTTACTAAATTCGCAGGAAATTACTGCCAGGTGGTTCTAACGGACGACCTGACGACTCGTTGTCCAGGGCAACGACTCATCACCCTGCTCGTCAAGTACACTGCCTTGCCTATCCTCCTGGGCTCGTAACGGTTCACTTCACGAATTGTCAGGGGTGACCATGACTCGTGGTCACCAATCATTGAGTGCACTTCCTTACCTCTTCCTTTTTCACTTACCTCATCCCACGACTCTCACCATGACTCATTACTTTCTCCAACGAGTCGTGGTCAGCTTCCGTTGGGTACACTGCCAATCCAATTTCCCAACTATACTTCCTCCTCCCTACGGGTCACTTGACGACTCGTGGGCTGTACTCATGAGTCGTGAGATGACTCATCCTGAGGTTGCAAGGAAATTTCCTATTTTTCCCCATTTAAACTCTCGGGTCCGATCTTTGAGCTCCTAGGATATAACAATATCTCCCCCTTGGGAATATTCATCCTCGAATGTTGGAAACAAGCAGAAAATAGAAACACAAAATTATCATATTCAAATATTGATCATTTAAACTGAAAACTGGCGGAATGACTACCTCAATTCAAAATATTTAGCTGAACTAAATTCGCAAATCACATACACACCCATATATATAAAAGAAACTTGCGTGCATGAACTGAACATGAAACTAAATAGAGTTTTAGGTCAACCTTATACCTCAAGCTGACATTGAGCCGTAGAGAATAAGTGTGGGTATTTAGCCATCATATCTGCTTCGGCACCCAACGTAGCTCCCTCAACATGCTGATTTCTCCATAAAACCTTTACTGAAGCTACTTCCTTGTTCCTCAGCCTCCGAACCTGATGATCCAATATTTCAACTGGAACATCCTCATAGGTGAGGCTATCCTTTACACCAACGCTGTCCACCGAGACTACTAGGGCTGGGTCTCCCAAACATTTCTTCAAAAGCGACACATGAAACATAGGATGCACGAAAGATAACTCTGAGGATAAGTGTAACTCATACGCTACCTTACCAACTCTTCTCATAACCCGGTAGGGACCAACATAATGGGGACTGAGTTTTCCTTTCTTTCCAAACCGTATGACTCCCTTCATGGGAGATACCTTCATAAATACCCAATCGTCAACCTCGAACTCCAACTCTGTCCTCGTCACATCAGCATATGACTTTTGACGACTTTGAGCGGTTTTCAGCCTGTCGTAGACTCATGAATCGAATCTAGCCCTATCATAGCTGCCTCACCAACCTCAAACCATCCTATGGGTGATCTATGTCTCCACCCATAGAGAGCCTCAAATGGTGCCATTTGGATACTAGAGTGATAACTGTTATTGTAAGGAAACTGAATTAGGGGCAAGTGATCATCCCAACTACCTTTGAAGTCCATCACACATGCTCTCAACATGTCCTCGAGAGTCTGGATTGTTTTCTCCACTTGGCCATCCGTTTGCGGATGAAAGGCTATGCTGAGCTAACCTGAGTCCCAAGCCTCTTCTGAAAAGACCGCCAGAACTGGGAGGTAAATTAAGTACCTCAGTCTGAAATAATACACAGGGGCATCCCATGCAGCCGAACCAACTCTCGGATATACAATTTGGCATAATCATCTGCTGAGTCTGTGGTCTTCACTGGTAGGAAATGTGCAGTATTAGTCAACCTGTCCACCACTACCCAAATGGAATCATATTGTTAGCGAGTACGAGGTAGGCCTGTAATGAAATCCATGTTAATTTCTTCCCACTTCCAAGTAGGAATGCTGATATCCTGAAGTACTCCTCCCGGCCTTTGATGTTCAACCTTTACTTGCTGACAATTCGAGCACTTGGCTACGAATTCTGCAATATCCTTCTTCATGCCATTCCACCATTATATTTCCAGCAAGTCACGATACATCTTGGTTGCACCTAGATGAATAGAACATCTAGTTTCCTGTGCCTCATGCAATATCCAGTTTCTTAAATCATGCACATCTGAAACACACAAACGACCCTGGTACCACAGCACACCATCTCCCCCTTAGGAAAAGACCTCCACCTTCTAATTTCGAACGACTTCTTTCAGCTTTACCAACATTGGATCCTCATCTTTCCTAGCTTTCACATCAGTCACCAAGGACAATTATGATCCGTTTTTCATAACTACACCACCATTGATTAAGTCAACCAATCTAACGCCAAACCCTGCAATTCGATGGACATCTTTCACCAGCTCCTTCTTTCCCTCATCCACATGGGACACACTCTCCATAGAGAGCCTACTAAGGGCGTCCGCTACCATATTAGTCTTACCCGAATGGTAAGGAACACTCATATCATAGTCTTTGAGTAGCTTTAACCACCTCTTTTGCCATAGATTGAGTTCTTTCTGTGTGAACACATATTGTAAACTCTTGTGGTCCGTAAACATATCCACATGGACCCCATATAAGTAATGTCGTCATATCTTCATTGCAAAAACCGCTACTGCCAACTCTAGATCATGGGTTGGGTAATTCTTCTCATGGATCTTTAACTGTCTAGAGGCATATGCTATTACCTTTCCTTGCTGCATCAATACTCACACAAGACCGATTCTCAAAGCATCACAATACACAACAAAACCATCCGCACCGTCAGGTAGGGTCAACACTGGTGCAGTAGTGAGTCGAGTCTTTCAATTCTTGGAAGCTCCTCTCACAAGCCTCTGACCATTGAAACTTCACCATTTTCTGTGTCAACTTGGTTAAGGGTGTTGCAATTGATGTAAAACCATCAAAAAATCTTCAATAGTAACTAGCTAAACCTAAGAAACTCTGAATATCTGAAGGATTCACCGATCTAGGCAAATTCTTTACCGTCTTGATTTTCTGAGAATCAACCATTATGCCCTTACTCGATACTACATGGCCCAAAAATTACACGGAGTCCAACCAAAACTCACACTTGCTGAACATGGCATACAGTTGGCGATCCTCGAGAGTCTGAAGTACTACTCTCAAGTGAGCGGCATGCTCCTCCTTGCTCCGAGAGTATATAAGGATGTCATCAATGAACACGATCATGAACATGTCTAGATATTTCTCAAGAACCCTGTTCATCAAGTCCATGAAAGCTTCAGGAGAATTCATTAGTCCAAAAGACATAACTACAAACTTATAATGACCATACCGTTTCTTGAAGGCTGTTTTCGTGATATCACTCTCCCGAACTCTGAGCTGATGATACTCGGACTTGAGATCTAGAAATGCAACACGAAACTCATCCCAAGTGACCGGACCAGCTCCTAAGACCCTACTATCCTTGCATTGGCGAAAACAGATGTGCGCGACCCCTTTTAGCTGATTAGAGGCCAAATCGGTGCACTCAACCCCATTCACCCCTATGACTTGGGTGATCTTGACAATCCCATACACGAACTCATGTGGGTCCTCATCCACCTTTGACCCAAGGAACTCTGGTGGGTTCATCCGCAAGAAGTCTCTGACTCGAGCCGCTGCTGCGTTTCCATTTTGCGGAACATGCGCAATGGTCTGTTGATTGACCTGAGCGGTCAAGGCATCCGCAAGCATCTGAATAGCGGCTCGAAACTCAGCATGGGTAGCTGGCTCCGGTGCCTTGGGCTGCTGAACTGGTGGGGCTTGCTGATGCCTATGACCATTGCCATCTACGTGTGCTTCACAATCTCCATTCTTCCTTCCGTTCGCTCTTCGAGGAGCCATGATTCTACAAGCGTGAATAGCATGAATTAAAAGGATAGAAAGACTTTTCATCGCATGACATAGATCATGAAAGAAGGGAACATTTTCGAGACGTCTCATAGCCTCTTCGTCATAAGTGTGGCGCTTCACACCCATGAAAAAGACTCTACTCAACACGGCTTTTAGAAACCCTAGGACACTTCAAAACGTATGGCTTTGATACCAAGTTTGTCAAGACCCGAACAGAGGCCCGGATCGCGACACGGTACAAGGAGCCTGGAGAGACCCCAAGTCGACCCATGCAATAAGCATACATCTAAATCAACCAAGAGACTGAATAATCGACAATACAATCATAGAGAAAGACTATCTTAAATATAACATCAAAATATAAAATCTGAAGCCGAATACATACATATGTCTTAATAGCCTCTAAACATGATGAGTTGATGGGACAAAGCCCCAACAAACCCACCAAGCTAAAAACTGAGATACATAAAGAAAAGATAGATAGTCGGGTCCTCGGAAGATGAGGACTCACCAATAAGTAGACGCTAACTCCGATAAGCTGTCTAAGAGCGGCGTTGAAGTTGAGAGCCGGGNCCCCACCAGCTTCAGTATCCCATCAAGACGACGCAGGGAAGATGAGGACTCACCAATAAGTAGACGCTAACTCCGATAAGCTGTCTAAGAGCGGCGTTGAAGTTGAGAGCCGGGTCCTGTATCATGAAACGATACAACATAGAAGTATGCGGTCAGTACATGAAATGTACCGAGTATGCAAGGTAAGTAAAACCACTAAAGCAAGTAAAAATCCTTTTAAACAGAATGCGTTAATTAAACATAAACATCAGTAAATTGAGAGTAGGGCTTGCATGCATTCTTTCTGAAATCATGATCTTTTAATAACATGATAATACATATCTTTACACGTCAAACTAACTCGAATGACTCAAAGCTGTAATATGATATTTATAGAAAAGCTAAACATTGAGTCAAACCTTGCTTTTAGAACATGCATGTGTATACAATAATCATGAGTAATGAATATGCATATCTAAATCATATAGAACAATGGGAGACTCGTCACTTAACCGACATACCACGATAGAGCTTACATGGTCCCAACTATTACACTCAAGAGGTAGAGCCATCCAAAATCTTGATAGGGCTAAGGATGCTACCATGATATCGATATCAAGCTCAAGGGCCATTAGGGCTGGGGATAGCTCACAAGGGAGGTCCCAATAATATAATAGTATCAACCAACATTGGCGTGTAGTTCTGGGGCATAGGGTGATCGACCCTTAGCCCGCTCGGTGCTAGACTCTTCTCCAAAAACATGCAAATGCTCTACATCAAATATAACGAAGCTCAACATCATCTATTAACGAAGCTCAATGATCAAATACATCTCAAATATGAAATTATGCATATGAGAAGCTTTATTTCAAAATATACCACAAGCTGAAAACATACTTGGGAGCCTTGCTCCAAAACCATGTGGTAAGTTATGCATAGGAAGATTTAACTCAAAACATACCACAAGCTAGAATATAAAATTTGGGAGTCTTCGCTCCAAAATAATATGGTAAGCTTAGTTCGGGAAAATCCTCATTTAAACTTACATGTGGGCATTTCCCCAAATCTTTATCATACTTAGAAATAGTCAATTCTCATTGAAAACATAATTATAAACATGGGTACCTTTAAATCATACTTTTCATCACCATATCTCATCATTATCACATTTACTTCACAAATCTCACTTTTCATGATCATATCATCAATGGGCTTCAACATTCATAAGACTAGAAACATAATTTTAATTTAAATCATTATGAAATGAGCTCATTCTTCATAAATTGATAATAAAATCATAATCAATTCATACCCATGTGAAGAAATTGAATATTCATGCATTTGGGTAAAAACCCTATAACTTGATCATAAGGAATTCTCATACTTAGATAGAAATTGGGAATGGGTTTGGAAGGAAACACCCATTCATAACCCTACATACCTTGAAGTGATTGATTCTACCACTTCACTGATTGCCCAAGAAAGATTTGAATGAAAACCTTGAAGACTTGCTCTAGATCACCTCCTCAACCTCTCAAGTTTGCATGCATGGAAGGAAATGACTTAGAATAGGTTTTCCCCTCCTAAAACCCACTAAAACGATCCATAAACGACGGTTTTTAGGCTTTTGGAACATAGGAATTATGAAAAGGCCCTTACTAAATTCGTAGGAAATTACTGCTATGTGGTCCTAACAGACGACCTAATGACTCGTGGTCCAAGCAATGACTCGTCACCCTGCTCATCAAGTACACCGCCTTTCCTGTCCTCCTGGGCTCGTAATGGGTCACTTCACGACTCGGGGTGCCACGGCTCATGGTCACCAGTCGTTGAGTGCATTGCCTTACCTCTTCCTTTTTCACTCACCTCTTCCTACGAATCTGACAACGACTCGTTACTTCCTCCATCGAGTCATTGTCAGCTTCTGTCGCGTACACTACCAATATAATGTCCCAACTATACTTCCTCCCCCCCACGGGTCACCTGATGACTCGTGGTATGTCCTCACGAGTCGTGGGATGACTCGTCCTGAAGCTGCAACCAAATTTCCCACTTTTCCCCATTTCAACTCTCGGGTCCGATCTTTGAGCACATGAGGTATAACACCAAGTCCTCCTACTTGAACCTCCTCCCTGACCAAGACTGACTTAATGAGTCGTGGGGCTGACCACAACTTGTGGATATGTCTAGGGGACTCAAAACTAGAAATTTCCAACTCAAGTCATACTCCTCACCACTAGTCACTTAACGACTCGTGGTCAACTTGACAGTTCGCAGGATGACTCATTCTGTGACCTGGTGTAGAAAATCCTATTTTCTCCATTTCAACTCCCGGGTCTAATTTTTTGGCTTTCGGGGTATAACATAAAATAAATTCATTTGCAAGAGAGTTGTAATTCAAATGATGATTAAAATATAGGATCTTGGCACTATCACTTTCAAGTTGAGTTTTAGGATTCAAATAAGATAGACTAAATCCTTATAAATACTGCTAGTTGCAAGTTACAAACTAATTTCTCGACAATTCTCCCAAAGAACCAAGAACTATATCACGAACCCTAACACCTATATCACTATAGTTGTAGGAGAAATATGAGATGACGATTGAAGATACTTGACTCAACTGAGTACAGTTGAAAGGTATATCCCTGTAACGCCTCAGACTTTCAAGCTAAGTTCGAAATTGTATAGGTGTGTAGATAGGCCCAAACCCAACTAATATATTTTATATAAACTAGGTGTTCAGATCAATTCTCAAGAGAGGATAGTACATTGCATGTGAATTAAGGTCAAAAGGAACCTCTAGCATAGAGTTGAGTTGAGAGCTTTACTACCGATTGAATTTTCATGTAAGTTATTATAAGGGTAAATTTAAAATGATCATAACTCCTAATTTACTATTATATTTTGGGTAACTCAACGAACCAAATTGAAGCCCTTTGAGTCTTCTTTCAAATACATCCAATCGTTTGTCAACATGAGTTCGGAGTAAAAGGTTATGGGTATTTTACTAAGGCACTATCAAGGTAGGCGCGTTGAGAGACGAGTCATGCCCGACCCTAAACTTTGGAGAAAATTTTTATCTAGTATGGAAAATTGAGAGGCACCCCACGCCTGGGACCAAAATTCAGACGAAAAAATATCATCGAAGTGGCACTATGGCAGGCGCGGCGCACTAGAGGCCGAATTCCAGAAGAATCAGGCTGGTGCTTTAGCCGGTGCGACGCGCCAGGCCCTGTACCCAACCCACTTCTATATATAT
>JACEIK010011140.1:24860-39243 GCA_018107945.1 Datura stramonium
TTAGGAGATAATTGTACTATAAACATAAATACTATTTTTATTCTACATCCTAATCATATTCCTTGTGGGATTGACCCCAACCTAGTTAGGCTCTTTATTAACAACGTCCGTGTCATACTTTTACATGGGTGTGATTTGAGCGTTATCAACTGCATAGTCTATGTTCTATGTCATTTTATGATATAGATTCAGGTACTCAGACTCAGCCCCGCAGTTAGACATGTTCCAGTTCTTGATCAATGAGCAGTTGGTGAGTCCTCATCATTCGAGGGCTGGAGTTATATTTATGTTACATGTCCTTAGCCCTATTTTCTGTTTCAGATGTTTAGAGTTAGCTGCGGACTTGTCCCAACAACTCATCAATTAATAGAGGCTTTCTGACAAATAGTCAGTTAGTATGTCAACTTTATGTTTTAATATCAAATTCCATGTCTACTTACTTAACTCAGATTATTTCATTACTTAGAAATAGTTTTTCTATAATTTCAGTCAGCTTCCACTCAGTTTATTTAAAATTTAAGATCATAGTAATGTTATGCCATGTCATGGGTTAGCTTGGGGTCACTTGTAGTTTTTAGCACCGTGTCGCATCCAGGGTGTATACTCGGGTCGTGAAAACCTTGGTATCAGATATCAGGTTTAGGTATGTGCTAGAATGTCTGAAAGCCATGTTAAGTAGAGTTCGTTTCATGGGTGTGGAACGTGCCACACTTATGAGAAAGAGGCTACAAAATGTGTTAGGAATGTTTCCCTTCTTTAATATTCCGTATCGTGCAATAGAGTTGTTTCATAAGGACCTGATGCAAATTCGTGTCTTGTTCCAATTCCGTTGACAATGCCTCATCTTCGAGGTGATAGAAACATCAAAGCTTAGATTCCTATCAGCAAATTGCTCTTAGACAGAGCCAGTAGAAAGTTAAGGGACTCCCCAAGGGCTTAAGAGAAGCCTATTATTATATGTATAATGCATCGCAAGAATGCACTCTTATTCTCATGAACCGTGCGTTGAGCCTACAGTAGGAAGTGCTCACAAAATCCCCCTTCTGAACCTTTGATGTGGATGATACCCTTAGTGGGAGAGTGTGTCTCTAAGTGCTTCGGTAGTATTGTCACTCCTGCGACGATGTGATTTGGATTGTGTGAGCCATGAGTAATAACGTGAACCTAGAGCTAGAAATATGAAGCTAGAAGTGTAGAAGTCAAAAGTGAGATGGTGATTGAGGGAAGTATATAGCCATAGTCATGTATCTATAAGGTAAGTAATGGAATGAAAAGTCCCTTAGTGTTGGCCGAAGAATAATAAGTTTTGTGTAGATTCCATGGTATTATTTAGAGGGAGAGTTGTTGGTAAATTGACTTAGAGCATATTTGAACTAGAGTAGAAGATCATGACGACATATCTATGTGTTAGAAAAAGATTATGTATAGGTGATTGGAGGCTAAGTCAGTAGGTGAAGTGGAGCACTGAATTTCAGAAAGAAAGATATGCACTAAGGAAGAAGGTAGTTACACTAGATTCTAAGCTCCTAAATTGCTATGTGTTCCTATTTTATTAGTCTTGAGTTGAGAAGTGTGAAGGATGAGAGGCATGTATTATATGGTGTCCAAAAGAGTTGAAGATAGAGAATTTTAAATAAGGTATTTGATTTTAAGCATCTCAGTATAAGCTTTATCCCATGTATGGAGTCGTTAGGGCATTGAATGTATGAAATTCCTGAAACCCTCAGTGATAGCATTAGAGACTAAAAAGAGGTTAGAGATTACCCAAGGAAGAAACCATAGCATAAGTTCTAGTACTTACTAGTTGAGTTGGCAAGGAAGAGTTTAGTATCCATATGTATAGTAATACTTCAACCCCTCAAGAGTTTGTGATCATAGCCTAGCCTAGAGAAGAGGTCCAAAGTTGTAGAATGATGACTTTAAGCTAAGGGGGAGATGATAAGTTGAAGGTCTAGTCAAGTATTTGGTGTTCTAGTAGGGAATTTCCAGAAATAGTATCTATGAGATGTCGATCCATTCCTATTCATGTGTTTTCCCTACGTTGCAATCAACATTACACTGTACTCATTCTTATGTTCAGATTTTCAAAATGATAGGCAACCGCTTCAGACAGTGATCCCAGTCTCCCTCCAGGATTTCATAAACCCCAGCTTTATGTTATGAAAATCACTATACCTATAAACCCATGTCTCCCAGTATGCTCAACTCTATGAACTCAGTTCTTAGAATTTTCCTTAAAGGATAAGCAGATCATTCTACCTCATGTATATGCTCAGTTTAGAATTCTTGAATGATTCATGCTTATGATTTCCTTACTCTAAGCCCTGTGTATGTTCACCCATGACATAAATAATGGTTACAATGTGTACATTAGTAATAACTCTCTATTCATGCCTTAGGTACACAGTATGTAGAAGTTCATGAAGTGAACTTATTAGCCATGCCATGAGATAGAGAAATTCTTGGATAGTGTAAGCTACAAAGGAGTCATGGGATGATTATAAGTGATAGGCTTGAATGATGTAATGATATATAGGTGGACCATAGTATGGAGTGACTAGTGACTCCTTGATTAGAGCTTGAGGTTGGGTAATTTTCATGATAAGAAGAAAAAGTTGTATACTTGAGGGATAAGGAGGTCTTTTAGTGAATTCCCTTTTGGAGGAGTTAGTTTGTAGAGGGGGCTATGTGGAAAGACGAAATAGATATAATGAAAAATTGCCCCCACCTCTTCCCTTCCATCTCATTTCCAACATGAGGTAATAGTTTCCTCCTTATTATTTCGCTCAGTTTCATGTCCCTCAGTTACTCTCATGTCTTAGTTGCATGCATGTTTCATGAAATCAGTTCAGCGTATGTATCTCAGTCTAGAGTCAATCACTCCATTAGTATTTAGTGTTTAGCATTTAGTATTGGGGTTACTGCTCTTTCCTTATCTTTTTAGCTTTATTATTCTTCATTCGAGGATGAATGATTCCTAGGGGGAGATATTGTAACGCCTCAGACATTCGAGCTAAGTTCAAAACCATATAGGTGTGTAGATAGACTCGAACCCAACTAAAATCTTTTATGGAAACTAGGTGTTAAGATCAATCCTTAAGTGTGGAAGTACATTGGATGCGAATTAAGGTCATCAGGAACCTCTAGCATAGAGTTGAGTTGAGAGCTTTCCTAGCGATTGAGTTATCATGTAAGTTCTTATAAGGGTCAATTTTAAATGATCATAACTCCTAATTTACAAATTTATTTTGGGTGATTAAACACATAAAATTGAATCCCTTTGAGTCTTCTTTCCAACTTATCCAATCGTTTGTCAATTGGAGTTCGGAATAAAAGGTTATGGGCATTTTACTAAGGAACTATCAACGTAGGCGCATTAAGAGGTGCGTCACGCCCAACCCTAAAATTTAGAGACACTTTTTATCAAGTGTGGTGCATTGGGAGGCACCCCATACCCGGGACCTAACTTTAGACGAAAAAATATCATCAATGTGGCACTGTAGCAGGCGTGACATGCCTTAGGCTGAATTCTAGAAGAATCAGGCTGGTGCGGCATGCCAGGCTTTGTCCTAACCCCACTTCTATATATATCTTATGTTTCAAGTTGGAAATCATCTAAACATTACCCATATGATAGCCAAACTTCCATACCTTATATTCTTCCTAAATTTCATTACTTTGAAGAGGAATACATCTCTAATCAAAAGTTCCTCTAAGGTAAGTCTTCTCCTTCATTCCTAAGGTTAAAGTAATGATTTCCTAACCCTAAGCTCTGGGTTCTAATGCGATTCCTGATGCAAAACCCTAGGAATCATTGAGAATATTCCACTTCTCAAGCTCAAGAACAACCTTTGAGTTAGAAGACTTGAAATCTTGAGCACCCCTCATTCATCCAAGGTAAGTAACTCTCCTAAAACCTTACATGAGTATTCTAAGGTCAGGACTCATGGGACGGTTGTAGGAAGCTATGAGTTCATATGATGACCTAGGGTTAGGGTTTATGAGACTGTTTTGGTGTTGAGGATGGATGTGGTTATTTTGGTTGGACTTGTATGGGTTATGCTTGTTGTTAAGGAGTTGTAGAAAGAGGTGGGTGTCAGGACACTTCACTCATAAGAGGCTTGAATTTCCTATGCCCTCTGGGTGTTTGATGAAACTCTTCTATGATTTAGATTTCATCATTAAGCTATTGATTGTAGTTCCTATCCATATAATAATGGAAGATTGATGTTATAAAAGGGTTGTGGCTTCGTGTTGATAGTTGTGAGGCCAAGGATAAGGTATATGAGAGTTCAGCAAGGGTATCCTTTCACTCTTATATCCCAATTATTTCATGAACCCTAGACTTTTCAATTCCCTAGAAAAGCATGTCTTAGGGTTTTGATTCTACATATGAATTCTCTCATGTCTTCCATGTATGAAGATTTTTATGATGAATAACGTATATAGTTCATGATGTCATTCTCAATTGCATGATGTATTCCCACAGTTCTATACTTGTATAATTTCCAAAGTTTAGCCACGATTTAATATTTGTTTTATGGAAATATAGTTTGTTTTGAATATATTATTCTACCAAGATCTCAGTATGCATGATTTTCATTATGAACTAAACATATAATTTTTAGTCATGATTTCTTTATGATCAACATGTTCAGTGTACTTTAGTCTATCATGATACGTTCAAACAAAGCAGCTCAAACAAGTCTTTGAATACTAGTTTCTCGCATACGTAACACCCTAAAAGTTTCTAAGATCATACCCGAGAGTTTAAATGGAGAAAGCAGGAAAATGTTACACCAGGTCACAAGATGACTCATCCAGTGACCCGTGAAGTACTCCACGAGTCATGAAGTGACTCATGAAGTGGGTGGCAAGCTAATGTCGAGCTGTGGTAGGAGGTGACTACAGATGGAGCCACGAGTCATGGTGTTACCTCACGACTCATGAAGTGAGTCGTGGTCAGAGTTCTGAGTTGAAAATGGGAATTCCAGTGGCGATGACGAGTGAGGACCACGAGTCATCCAGTGATCTAATAACTCATTAGGGCACTCGTGGTCACTGGCACTGAGGTTTTAATAGTCCTAATACCAGGGGAATTTTTGTAACTTCCCATTATTTTATTTCCTACACCACGTCATTTTGGGGTTATAACCAGGGGATTTTAGGGAGTTAGTTGATCTTCTCTCCTCATTCCTCTCATTCTCTCAAAGTTAGTATGTAGAAAACTCATTCAATAATTACAGAGTAGGATTGAGGGTTTTAGTCTTCTTCTTAGATTTCTCAAGGACATTCTCAGGGCTCTTTCTCTAGGTTTGTGGGATTTCAACAAGGGAATTTCCCTTTCCTTGTGCCCCAAAACCTTCCAAAAATCATTATTAGTTCTAGCTTTTTAGTATTAATGTTAGGGTTGTCTTTCCGTTAGAATACGAATTTCCTTCTTGTTATGATTTTTATGATTCTTGAGGGTTGTAGTTAGTTATACTTTATGTTGATATCAGTTTCAATAAAATATGTATTTAGCCCAAGTCTGTGAATGTAATATGAAGAGTCTTGGATAATTTTCCAGATACAAATCTTGCTTGATTTAGATAGTTCTTGTAATCATCAGAAATAGTACAGTTAGATTATCTGAAAAGTTGATGATTGATGTTTTAGTCCCAGTCAGTACTTAGCCTTTTCTGTATCTTATAGAAATGTCAACTGATCAGTCTTACTATACTCAGTCTCTTGTGGAGTTCAGTAAAACTCTATTGTCTCAGTTATTAGTTGTCATGATATTCTTTAGACGGTTACGACGCTTTCAGCTAAGGCAGCTTTGGCCAGTCTTAGAACCCTCAGTTTCAGTTATCAGGTCCTTCAAACTCTTAGGTTACTTCTAGATAAGTATTCCTGACTTAAGTCTTGGGATATAAGGTTTGAGCTATCAGCATAGTAGTCAAATTTAGAAAGTTTTAGTAGTAGTAGGACTTCGCACCGAGCAAGTCGGGGTTCATCGCACCCAGGTTCCTAGAACTACGTTGTCACCGTAGGTTATTAGCCCAAATGAGCATGAGATAGTGATCACCCAGTTCAGCTACTATACCCTGACAAGGTATAGTGGGCCTTATCCAATGGGGGGTATACATCGGACTCCACGTTTAGCTCACGTGATTACATGTCGGTTATAGTCTTTCCCATAGTATAGTACAGTACCGCTTAGTCCAGAACTTTCATAGTTCAGTTCAACTCAGTTATTCAAATTTCAGTATGTAGTTATGATCCTCAACCAGTACCTGTGTTATAGTTATATTCAGTGTTTATCAGTTTAGTTGTGTATTTACATTGTTCTTACTTACATCTTGCATACTCAGTACATTCAAAGTACTAATGCATATTTTCCATGCTGTATGGTATCGTGATATAGGTATAGGTTCTCAGTTGCAGCATCGTCAGTAGTTCCCTTCAGATGATTTCAATAGTTTTATCTTTGGTGAGTCCTCATCTTTTGAGGACGAAGATTTAATTCTATTTCAGTTCCTTGCTTTTCGATTTTAGAGTTAGCTAGGTGCTTGTCCCAACAACTCATCAGTTCTTAGATGGCTTTCAGACAGAGTAATGTTTCAGTATGTTTTGTAGTTCTTTCATAGATTTTCAATACCTTATCACACATATCTTATTTTGATAAAGTAATTTAGTTATGATTTTTTTCTCAGCTTCCGCTTCCATTTAATTAAGTATTCCAACGTGATGTTAAGCCATGGGTTAGCTTTTAGTCATTTGTGGCACCAAGTATCGTGTTGCGTCCAGGGAGTAGACTTGGATCGTGAAAACCTTTGTATCAGAGCACAAGGTTTAGAGTATCCTAGGATGTTTGAAAGTCGCGTCAAGTAGAGTCCTTTTAATGGGTATGAAGCTTATAGCGGGGAGGCTACCAAGCGTTAATAGGAAATCTCCCTTTTGTTCATGACCTTTATCATGTGAGAAAATCTAAAAAACGTCCTCCTAATTTGTACTCTACTCTTTAAAGATATTGATGCCTGCTAAATAAGTTAACGGAAGAAGGATCGGGAACGCTAACCTGCCAGCCCCACCAGCTCCAATAGCCCCTTAGGACTATTACGTGTCCTCTGCGAATTTAGGGAGGTGATAATGCTCAAACCACACCTCTTACTGAAGTATGAAGCAAACGTTGTCAATAAAGAACCCAACTAGAGATTGGGGTCGAACCCACAGGGAATATGGGAGAACTAGATTATAGTCAGTAAGTGAACTTGTGAGGTAGTTGCTTCAAAATTGGGGGATTCTGAAGAAAATCAATAATAAAAACAAGTATTAAAAATATGGTGTTGAGTCAATATTAAAGGATCACTAGGGTTTGTGTTCCCCATGGGTTCATAACTACTTTGGGTATACACTCATTATTATCACTAATACTTATAGAGCTGATAACTTAGGTTTATTCAAACGACCGACCAGTCCCTATTGAATGACTATACTCAATCACGACCAAGTCTCATGAGAAGTTTCAAACTATCCGTTATCACTAAGTTCAAGATTTAACTATCCTGCAACCACATCTCAAGTTAATACAATGATTATCCAACGGCCATCAGTACGACTCATAGGATTTTCCAACGGCTCATACTGTGGACTGTAATTTGGGCCTATTTTGCATACTTTAGGCTTTCTTTTGCAATTTTTAGGTCCAACACCATTTTATTCTGCAACCAAAGGAAAAGTGCCTCATATCCACATAAACACACCTAAGTCCATGCTATTTTCTCCGTTTTGAGCAACAAAAGTGTTGTAAATCCACAACACATCAACACCCTCAACTTAAGACTTTTGCATGTCCTCAGGCAAAGAAAAGAAAAACTAAACACGATGCTCAACTAGAAAATAGACTTAAGATTCTACAGCCAATATCCAAACAAAATCTGCACTTTCTATGCACACTCTATTGACCCGTTCTCATGGAAAAACATCAACTAATGCATTACTAGCAACCTTAAAACGTCATAAACAGGGATCAAAATATGTCATCCATCTATCAACAGGCAATCAAGTCATCACCAATGTTGTCCACAGAGATCAATGGTAAAACCAAAAATAATCCATGTACCCTCACACAAATGAAGTCCCCACTCAAATATGAGATGTCAAACATAGCATGGGACTAAACAAATAAGGTGCTCAGTCTCACAAAAAAGTTACAAGTATTATGTGTCAGATACCATAGGCTTGCCCTTATTTTATCTGCTTTGGTCTATCAGATGGTCAAGTTAGGATCACTATAGGACTTGATATAGCTTGTAATCTAGGCTTAGGGCTGGACATGATAAATATGGGGGATTTTATAAGTGATTATCCCTTCCTTGTCTCTACGTACATTGGCTACACCATTCACCTATTTCACCCTTTTACTCTTTCATTCCCCTTTCTTCCCTTGTCACCCCTTTTTATACACGTCTGCATGGGTGTGGTTAGTTTTCAACTTTTTTTTAGCATTTTCATTTTCCTTTGAGTTTTCTTTTTCAAGATTTTTAGCATTTTTCATCACTTTTTTTTCTTTTCACCACACCTCATTTTTCACCATTTCTTTTCTCTTTTCTTTTCCTTTCTTCCGTTCCCACTATTACGCACCCCTACTCTAGCCACCCTCAACTTAAGCATTTTTCTTATGTTGAGGTTCACAATATCCAAGGAAGGACCAGGGCCAAAAAGGTTCATTATAAAAAAAATGTGTACGGTTAATCGGTAAATCAAAGAAACATGGTCATTTAAGGTTCAAACTTGGGATCAAGGGATTCATGCAACTTTGGTAGGGTAATATAGGCTAAAAGTGAGCTAAAAAAATGGCCGATGATCATATCCTAACCAACCATCCTTAGCCTATGTAAAGACCATTCTTCAACACAATACCGAACTGAATATTATACCTCACTCACACATAGTACATGAACTATTTTCAACTCACCTGTCTGGTTTATACATGGATTAACAAGACTACTCATGTTGACAAACTAAATTAGATCAAAAGATCCACAATAATCATGCATGTTGTCACAAATACATAGCTAATGTATCAAAAACAATTTAAATAGGGTCAATTTTTTACAAAAAACAAAACTAGGGTCAATTTTTTTTAAAAACCAAAACTAGTGCATTTTTATTGGTTGGGTACTCCTAAGCTACTTTATAATTAAACATAAATCACAAACTAAAAATAAAAATACTACACATGCCGGTTCTACTAGATATCATGCCTAAGGGAAAAGAAACACGACAAGAAAAACGCTCATACAAATCAAAAATCCCAAAAATCACAAGTATACCCCCTCCCCTTTTTGACAAGTAAGCTTCGTCCCCGAAGAATCAACTATAAGAACATAGGGAAGAGAACATACCTGGGGCTACTCAGACTTCACCTTCCATGGGTTGCCTCCCATGCAGTTCCTGATTTAACTTAGCGACACGACGTGACTTTTGTGACTCCTCAAGAATCATCAAGGTATACTTCCTCTATTCTTTTTAATTCTTCCTCATCTCCCAGATACACTTTTATTCTTTGCCCATTTACTTTAAATCTTTTTCCTTCTTTCTTGTCAAGTTCCACTGCGCCATACGGAGACACTTGCACTACTTTATAATGTCCCATCCATCTAGATTTCAACTTCCAAGGATGTATCTGGAGTCTTGAGTTAAACAGTAGGACCAAATCACCTGGGCTAAACTTCCTTCTTGCAATCTTTTTGTCATGGTAGATCTTCATTCTTTCTTTATAGATGGCTACACTCTCATAAGACTTAAGTCGGAATTCATCCAACTCATTAAGCTGGTTATGCCTTAGCTTGGCAGTGTCGTTCCAGTTCATGTTCATCCTTTTCAGAGCCCATAATGCCTTATGCTCTAGTTCAACTGGTAAGTTGCATGCTTTGCCATAAACCAGCTAGTACAGAGATGAACTAATGGGAGTCTTATAAGCTGTTCTGTAAGCCCACAGTGCGTCATTAAGCTCACTTGACCAATCCGTCTGGCTAATATTTCACTGTCTTGGCTAGGATTGTCTTAATTTCCCTGTTTTAAACATCCACTTGTCCACTCAACTGAGGGTGGTAGGGTGTGGCCACCTTATGCTTCACACCATATTTTTCCAACAAGGTTTTGAAGAGGCGATTGCAGAAGTGAGATTCGCCATCACTGATAATAGCTCTGGGAGTGCCAAACCTAGCGAAGATATGCTTCTGAAGGAATGTTGTAACACTCTTTCCTTCATTGTTTGGTAGTGAAATTGACTCCACTCATTTGGAGACATAATCCATAGACACCAGAATATACTTCATTCCATATGAGCTGATGAAAAGGCCCATGAAATCAATCCCCCACACATCAAACAACTCTACTTCCAAGATGGGGGTTAGTGGAAACTCATGTCTACGGGTAATATTGCCCTGCCTTTGACATTGATCACAAGACTTCGCAAAGTCATATGCATCTTGGTGAATAGATGGCCAGAAATATCTGCATTGTAAAATATTATATGCCATTCTGATACCACTGTGATGACCTCCAACAGGAGATGAGTGACATGCTTCTAGAATGCTCAACATCTTTACTTCTAGGACACACCTATGAATGATACCGTCTACACAAATGCGGAATAAATATGGCTCATCCAGTAATATCTATGGGCATCAAATAAGAACTTCTTCTTCTGCTGAGGAGTTAGGTCTGCTGGTATCACATCACTAACCAAGTAATTTGCAAAATCAGCAAACCAAGGAATCAAATCCTACGATGCATCTAGTACCTGTTCGTCTGAGAAGGCACCATTGATCTCAAACTCGATCCTCTCCATCTCTTCAGACTCAAGCCTGGATAGATGATCTGCCACCTGATTTTCTATTCCCTTTCGATCCTTCACCTCAAACTCAAATTCTTTAAGCAAGAACACCGACCGAATCAATCTGGGCTTGGCATCCTTCTTGGAAATTAGGTACCTCAATGCAGCATGGTCTGTATGAATAAATCACCTTGGTTCCAAGAAAATATGCTCGGAATTTTTCAAATGCAAAGACCACCGCTAGTAGTTCCTATTCTGTGACTGTTTAATTCTTCTGGGCTGTATTGAGTGTTCTGTTGGCATAATAGATCGGATGAAACATCTTTGCTCTCCTTTGGCCTAAAACAGCACCAAGAGCAACACCGCTAGTGTTACACATTACCTCAAAATGAAGAGACCAATATGGAGCTATAATGATAGGAGCAGTGGTGAGATTTTCCTTTAGACACTCAAAGGCCTTTAGACATGCCTTAGAGAATAAGAACTTTACCTATTTCTCCAGTAATTTGCACAATGGCTGTGCAATTTTTGAAAAATCCTTGATAAAGTGCTGGTAGAATCCTGCATGCCCTCAAAAGCTTCTGACCCATTTTACGGAAATAGGGGGTGGCAATCCTGTTATAACCTCTATTTTTGCCTTGTCCACCTCGATCCCCTTTCCTGAGATTGTATGGCTCAACACTATCCCTTCTTTAACCATGAAATGACATTTTTCCCAATTTAGGACCAGATTGGTTTCTTCACATCTTTTCAGTACTCTGCCCAGATGATTAAGGCATGGTTCAAATGAATCGCCTACAACAGAAAAATCATCCATAAACACTTCAATGGTGTCCTCCACCATGTCTGAGAATATGGACATCATACAGCGCTGGAAGGTGGTTGGTGCATTACACAATCCAAATGGCATTCTTCTGAAGGCAAAGGTCCATTTGGACAGGTGAAGGTTGTCATCTCCTGATCTTCTTGAGCAATAGTGATCTGATTATACTCAGAATATCCATCAAGGAAACAGTACCATCCTCTACCTGCGAGTCTATCAAGCATCTAGTCCAAAAATGGAATTGGAAAATGGTCTTTCTTGGTACAACGGTTGAGTTTCCTGTAATCCATGCATACACGCCATCCTGTGACTGGTCGTGTTGGTATTAACTTACTCTTCTCATTGGGCACCACTGTAATCCCTCCTTTCCTTGGAACGCACTAGACAGGACTTACCCACTGACTATCTGCTATGGGATATATCACCCCAGCGTCCAGGCACTTGATAATCTCCTTTTTGACAACTTCTTGCATTGGAGGGTTCAGGCGGTGCTGATGCTCTATCCTCGACTTACAATCTGGTTCAAGTTGGATCTTATGAGTACTTTGCCTGGTGGAATTCCGATGATATCATCTATGGTCCAACCAATTGCCTTTTTATATATTTTTAAGAAGTTAACCAAAGTTTTCACTTGCTCATCTGATAGGTCTTTTGCAATTATGACAGGCAAAGTGTTGTCCTTCCCAAGGAATGCATACTTGAGATAAGGAGGTAATGCTTTCAGTTCAAGGATTGGTGGTACCTCCACGGATGGCTTGGCCGGCGGTGTTGAATGGTTCTTTAAGTCCAGGTCTAACCTCTTTGGGATGAAGTTATATGACCCTGTCCCATTTAGAGCATTAACCATTTTTGTGTATTCTGGGTTCCCATCTTCTTCATAATTCATTATCACAGCTGGCAATGCATCATCAGTCACAATCTCTTCCACAGGTGTTGGCAGCTTATTATGTTCCATATGAATGTTCAAGAGAAAGCTTGTTCCTTTGATGTAGCCTGAGAGTCACTAAAGAAAAACAAAGAAAAAACAAAGAAAAAGCGTAAAAAGTAACATAACTACCAACAAGTCAAATGCAAGCTAATAACCTAGTTTCAACCGTATTCCCCGACAATGGCGCCAATTTTTGATAAGGCTCAAACCACACCTCTTACTGAAGTATGAAGCAAATGTTGTCAATAAATAACCCAACTAGAGGGTGGGGTCGAACCCACAGGGAATATGGGAGAACTAGATTACAGTCGGTAAGTGAACTTGTGAGGTAGTTGCTTCAAAATTGGGGGATTCTGAAGAAAATCAATAATAAAAACAAGTATAAAAAATCTGGTGTTAAGTCAATATTAGAGGATCACTAGGGTTTGTGTTTCCCATGGGTTCATAACTACTTTGGGTATACACTCGTTATTATCACTAATACTTATAGAGCTGATAACTTAGGTTCATTCAAACGACCGACCGGTCCCTATTGAATTACTATACTCAATCACTCGACCATGTCCCATGAGCATTTTCAAACTATCCGTTATCACTAAGTTCCAGATTTAACTATCCTGCAACCACATCTCAAGTTAATACAATGATTATCAAAATCAAGGCTCTGTTGTAATTCTCTTTTCCTAATCTCTACCTCTTAGTCCTAAGCAAGTAATGAATTCGAGAATATGTCCTAACGTTGCACAACATTAAGAAACGTTTAAGCATGAAGAGAATACAATATAAGTATTTGTATTGGTTGTAAAATCACTTTGTGCAACCCTAGCTTGTTAATCCACCATGGTTCCCACAACCCTAGATATGGAGGTTTTAGCCTCTCATAGTTGTAAGGTTGTGAATTACATTCATGATTAAGAACATAAATCAATACTTACAAGAATGAATGAGAAAAACACTTCCTTTATTTACTCAGCAAAATCTCCAAGAAGAAATAGCAAGAGCAAGAAGAATTCAAGAAAAGGTTGATCACAAATCAAATCAACTCAATTCTCTCTTTCTCTCCTCAAAATCTCTTCTCTGAACGCTTCTTCAAGAAAATAAAACCTAAAAAGTATTTATACAGACACAAGAATCCTTTTCCTAGGCCGACAGGGTGAATTTCTATATCTGGTTCCGCCTTCTTAACGAGTCAAACTATGACCCATTGCAGCATCCTACGGCCCATACCATCTTTTTGTACCTTGCATGACTAGATGGATTTTGGCTAAGTGTTGGATCCTGGTAGGACTTGTACCTTCATCCTACGATCTGCACTGAGCTCCCGTGGCTTGACTCTGAAACTTTGAAATTCTTCTGAAGCTTATCATGATCGCCATGGTACGACTCGTACCTTCTTCCTACGGTTCGTACTTTCTTTCCGTAGTAGGAGTTAGCCTCTTATGCAAATTTTAGGATTCTTTTCACAAATTCATCACTATGACTCGTACAAGCTTGGTACGACTCGTACTGAGACTCATACATTGCATCTCTTTAACCTTAGTCTTCTGCAACTTTTCACGGCTATAAATACGACTCATAGGACCTTCCTACGACTCATACTGCGTACTACACTTTGGGCCTATTTTTCAAACTTCAGGCTTTATTTTGCAATTTTTAGGTCAAACACCAATTTATCCTACAACCAAAGGAAAAGTGCCACATATCCACATAAACATATCTAATCCACTATGGTTCCCACAACCTTAGCTATGGAGGTTTTAGCCTCTCATAGTTGTAAGGTTGTGAATTGCATTCATGATTAAGAACA
>JACEIK010011141.1:0-14279 GCA_018107945.1 Datura stramonium
GTTTTACCCTGTAGTCCAGTCCCTGTGGGTTCGACATTCTGGTTCTTAAAAAGGGCCACTATATTACTTGTACAACCCGTACACTTGCGGGCTCATCACAGGGTACACCGGTTCATTATGGGGCTTATTCCAGAGTATGTGAAAACTTGTGTTACGGCTACCTTATGGGAGGATATGGATATTTCATGCATCCAGGATTTTTCTCAGAATATAGAAGGGATTAGGCAGTATCAATATGAAGCAGAGAGAGCGAATCAGGAGCAGCGCCAAAGGGCCAGGCCCACTGACATATAGGCAAAATTTCAGGGCATGCCTAGGCTGCGGATGTCAGGTGGTCCACCTAAGCCTTCACCTTAGAAGCAGCATGGTGGTTGATCATATCATCATTAACACTCATGTCCCGGCGAGAGTTCGCGAGCGTCGGGTTCCCAACAACAGAGGGGATTAGATAAGAGCAGGCCCGTTGCACCGTGTTGTAGCATTTGCAGTCGACGAAATTTTGGGAGATGTAGATACGACTCTACTACTTTCTATACTTGTGGGCAAGAGGGTCATATGATGAGGGATTTTCTGACTAGAGATCGGGGTGATCGGGACCAGTAGAACAGGTCCTCAGTAGGATCACATACTCCAGCACCTTTGGTAGGGTGTAGGCCCTCTACTCTAGCTGGCAGAGGCAAAGGTAGATCAGGGGCATCCAATTTTGGTAGTGGTTTGGATCACACTTATGCCCTACCAGGGCGACAGGAGTCAGAGTTGTCACTAGATGTTGTGATAGGTATGCTGGATGTTTGTTCTGACCCAGTTTATATTTTGATAGATCCAGGTTCTACTTGTCTTACGTTACTCTGCTAGTGGCGCAGAAATTTGGTATAACACCAAAATTGCTTCAACGACCATTCTCGGTGTCTCACCCGTTGGATACTCTACTATTGCTAAGATAATTTATCGGGGCTGTACAATAAAGGTTGTTGGTTGCCAAACTTTAGACGACTTAGTAGAGCTAGAAATGATTGATTTTGATGTAATTATGGGCATGGATTGGATAGCGCCATGTTATGTAAATGTGGAGTTATAGACCAGGACTGTCCGATTTCACTTTCCAGGGTAGGTAGTGCGAGAATGGAAATGCAATACAGCTATGCCAAAAGGTAGGTTCATATCCTATCTTCGGGCAAGGAAGCTAATAACGAAGGGTTGTATTTACCATATTGTTCGGGTTCATGATATGTAGGCCGAGTCCATGACTCTTCAGTCCATTCATGTGTTCAGTGAGTTTCTGGATGTATTCCCAAATGAGCTTCCTGGTATTCCCCAGAATGTGAGATCGATTTC
Source organism: Datura stramonium (assembly GCA_018107945.1). Taxonomy (NCBI): domain Eukaryota; kingdom Viridiplantae; phylum Streptophyta; class Magnoliopsida; order Solanales; family Solanaceae; genus Datura; species Datura stramonium. Next base: position 1,336 of record JACEIK010011141.1, read on the forward strand.
TCTATCGACATGTCACCAGATATACAACCTATATCCATCCCTATGTACCGAATGGCTCTTGCAAACTAAAGGAGCTGAAAGAATAGTTGAAAGATTGTTAGATAAAGGCTTTATCAGTCCTAGTTCTTTGTCGTGGGGTACGTCGGTTTTGTTTGTAAGGAAGAAGAATGGCTCCCTATGAATGTGTATAGATTATCGACAGTTGAATAAAGTTACTATTAAGAATAAATATCCCCTTCCAAGTATAGATGATTTGTTTGATTAGCTGCAGGAGGTGAAATATTCCTCCAAGATCGACTTGAGGTCAGGATACCACCAGGTGCGAGTTTGGGAGAAAGATATTCCGAAGACAGCTTTTAGAACCAGATATGGTCATTTTGAGTTTCTAGTCATGTCCTTCGGATTGACATATACTCCAGCAGTGTTCATGGACTTGATGAACAACATCTTCAGACCATATTTAGATCTGCTTGTAATAGTGTTTATTGACGATATCTTGATGTATTTTGCTCAGTAGCTAAACATAGAGATCACTTGCAAACAGTACTCTAGGTCCTCAGATATTGCAAGTTGTATGCAAAATTCTCTAAATGTGAGTTTTGGTTAAACTATGTAGCCTTCTTGGGTCATATTGTGGCAGATGCAGCGCAGGTATTCAGGTTGACTCTTAAAAAATAGAAGCTGTAAAGACTTGGCCCATACCCACGACTCCAACGGAGGTACGTATCTTTTTAGGGTTAGCTGGGTATTACATGAGGTTCGTAAAGGGATTCTTCGCCCTATCGGCACCATTGTTGAGGCTGACTCAGAAGGCAACCAAGTTTTAGTGGACCGGGGCTTGTGAGCAGAGTTTTCAGGGGTTGAAGGATAGATTGACATCTACACTAGAGTTGGACCTACTAGAGGGTTCAGAGGGTTATGCAGTTTATTGTGATGCTTCAGGCATTGAATTAGGGTGTGTGCTGATGCGGCATGACAAGGTAATTGCCTATGCTTTGAGGCAATTGAGGAAGCATGAAAAGAACTACCCCACCCATGATTTAGAGTTAGCTACAGTGGTTCATGCTATGAAAATATGGAGACATTACTTGTATGGTGTGCATGTGGATGTCTTTACTGATCATAAAAGCCTTCAATATATTTTCATGCAGATTGAGTTGAATTTGAGACAACGCCATTGGTTAGAGTTGCTAAAGGACTACGATGTGAATATATTATATCACCCAAGGAAGGCTAATATTGTAATCGATGCCCTTATCCGCCAAATCCATGGGAAGCCTAGCATATTTGAGGCCAAAAAAGCGGGAAATGGCTCGATAGTTGCACTAGTTAGTTAATCTCGCGGTCCAGGTAGTGGATTCAGAAGATAGCAGAGTTGTGATCCAGAATACATTAGTATCATCTCTAGTTGTAGAGGTAAATGAGCGGTTGTACGAGGACCCTAGCTCGGTGCATCTTAGAAACAAAGTTCAGCAGGGCTAACTATCATTCTTTGAGTTAACAGGAGTGAGGTTCAGAGGTCGACTTTGCATTCCAGATATAGCAGAGCTTCGCCAGCAATCATGTCAGAGGTACATTATTCCCATCACAATCGTCACCCAGGTTTGACATAGGTCTACCATGATATAAAGGAGATATATTGCTTGCTTGGGATGAAGAAAGGTGTAGCTGAGTTTGTAGCATNAACTGCGGACTTCGATCGGAGTGGTAGGCCTAGGCAGGTTTGACATAGGTCTACCATGATATAAAGGAGATATATTGCTTGCTTGGGATGAAGAAAGGTGTAGCTGAGTTTGTAGCATAGTGTCCTAACTACCACCAGGTAAAAGCTGAACATCAAAAACTCGGCGGGCTGACTCAGGAGATAGTCGTACCTATGTGGAAGTGGGAAGCAATTAATATGTATTTTGTTATAGGGTTACCTCGCACCAGGCATAAATTCGACTCTATTTGGGTCATTGTCGATAGGTTGATGAAGTTAGCCCATTTCTTGCCATCCAGGACTATATTTTCAGCTGAAGCGTATGCCGAGTTATATATTAAAGAGATGGTCCAACTGCATAGTGTGCCAGTATCTATTATTTCTTATAGAGGGGCATAATTCACAGCTAGATTTTGGAAGTCATTTCAAAAGGGTTTGGGGACAAAGGTTAATTTGAGTACAACTTTCTATCCCAGATAGACGGTCAAGTAGAGCACACCATTCAGATACTCGAGGACATGCTACAGACATGTGTGCTATACTTTAGAGGGAGTTGGGATGAGCATCTACCTCTTAATGAGTTTGCGTACAATAACAATTATCATTCCGCTATTTAGATGGTGCCTTATGAGGCTTTATATGGGTAGAAATGTAGGTCCCCCATAGGATGGTTCGAAGTAGGGGAGTCAGGATTGATTGGAATGGATATGATACATCAATCAGAAGAAAAGGTGAAACTTATCAAAGAGAATTTGTTGATAGCCCAGAGTCATCAGAAGTCCTATTCCCATGTTCGGCATAGAGACTTGGTGTTTGATGTTGATGATTGGGTATTTCTTAAGGTTTCACCTATTAAGGGTGTGATGAGGTTTGTCAGGACGGGAAAGCTTATCCCTAGGTTCATTGGCCCATATCGGATTCTTTGAAGAATAGGCCAAGTATCTTATGAGTTAGAACTTCCTTTAGGGCTAGAATCTGTTCATCTAGATTTTCACGTGTCAATGCTACGAAAATGCATATGAGACTCTTCTCGAGTTGTCCCGGTTGAGGATGTTCAAGTCACTGAAGAGTTGTCCTACAAAGAGACTCCAATTGCTATACTAGATTGGTAGGTTCATAGATTGAGGACTAAGGATGTAGCCTCCATTAAAGTCCAATGGAGGAGCAGAAATGTAGAGGAGATGACTTGGGAAGATGAGGACGACATGAAGTCTAGATATCCTTTCTTATTTTAGGCTTGACTTAGATTGTGCAGCTAAGGTAAGATTGTTGTTTAGGTATTGTTTTGTGGCTTACATTATCTATGTTGATTAGTTGCTCACTTTTATGTTATGGAGTAGTTGCCTGTAGCGTCCTGTGAAATGCCTATGTTGGACTTTTCTATGTTTCAGGTTTCCGGATAGTCCATATTATAGAGGAGACTAGACCGAAATTTTCCCCACAATGGTTCAAGTAATTGAGTCTCTTAAGCTTAGATAACATTCAAGGACGAATGTTCCTAATGTGGGGATGATGTTACACCTCATAAGTTTCTATCATTTAACCGATGCATCCATATGAATATTTAGAATTTTAGAGCACGACACATATGTGAGAGGGCTGGGGGGATGAGCGTGCGAGCACATTGTCAAGCGAGCAGGAGGCAGGGTGCACTGGGCACCATGCCATGCAACCATGTTTGCGCACTGGTCGACGCATTGCGCTAGTAAGTTGGCGCGATGGTTGGCCCACCGCCTCAAATTATATATGAACTCCTTCATGTTTAAATGAATCATTCTAATATTTCCCCAAGTTATAAGAGTAGACGTGAGCGATTATTTCATAAGGTTTTCGTTGAATTACACCATTAAACTCCGTTCAATTACAAATTCGTCTTGGATAACGAGTTTCGGGCCTATGAGGAACGTATCTATGGAGTTATTTCATGAAATATTGCTTGGAGTGTTGGAGTCCCACCGAGTAGAAATTGTAGAAATCATTTCAAATTGAGTCCTAAGCATCTACAAGCGATAAGTAAGTGTTTCTACCTTCTAAATTCTCTAGAATTCGTATGTTTTGGGCCAAATTGGATGAAGTTTGATTTGTAATCAATGTCCTTAAAGGATATTATTATTATCCATTTCTTAGTGTTGAAAATAGTTTTATTCTCTTAGCGTAAGGGCCACAACTTGGAAAAATTACCGACCTTAAGTTGGAACTGTTTAGGTGAACGGAAATGAACAATTGAGGAATGTTGAGGCTAACCTCTTCAGAAAGTTATCCTTGTCATATGGTTGATATGACCTATGTCTTCGTAAGTAAGTTTCTATCATGTATATTGTGATTGGCTGATACAGGTAGATTTGGGACTACATTATAGAACTCTTGGCAGGATTGACCCCGCCTAGTATGGCCTTCCATTAAGCAACCTCAGGGTTGCTAACTGTATCATTACCTATGGGGCTACAGATTGCTCAAAGGAGCTATGTGATGTTTGAAAGGACTATATTCAGGCCTATAAGGCCATATCGAAGTCCATTCACGTATGGATTTCTCTTATGCTATAATGGCATCACTAACCCTCAATTGAGTCTTGTGGGCCCAGGGTGCAGTTAAAGGAGCCTACATGGCTCAGATATAGTTACAAGAGCCCAGAGGGCTCAGTTGCAGACCCAGAGGCTAGGTAGGTTGGCTATAGTTACTTGTGGAATCATAATGATCATGTTAGGGGTATATAGATTAAATAGTACTTGTTGGGGCTTATGGGGCCCAGACAGGTTATTCTGTGCTGACTGTACCTTCCAGGCTTATGGGGGTTGGGTTAGGTTCTTCTTTGTATATTTACTTGCTAGTTATACTTCAGATTGTGAGGCTATTCAGGTTAAACTCTTATCCTTCATATTGATTACTTTCAGTTTTTTATCAGCCTCTATTCAGCTTTTATTACTGCCTTACATATTCGGTACATATTGTATTGACGCCCCCCTATAGGGTGCTTCATACTTTCCTATAGGTGCGGACAGATGAGTTTCAGGAGCTCCATAGTAGTCATCCAGGGTTAGCAGATCAGTCAACTCCTTTTCTTTGGAGTTGTCAGTTAGAAAGGTTTGCTTATTTTATTGTACAGCTTTTGGGTAGGTCGGGGCCCTGTCCTGACCTCTATTCCACTCTTAGAGGCTTGCGGAATATAGTTCCTAGTTAGTTGGTGGTTGTCGATGGTGTGGGGCCTATATATGTTATGTTTTGTAATGTTGGTCTTATGGGGCCTAGCTTAGCTATCGGTTAGCAGCCTTTGCCGACTATAGTTTATATATAAAACTGTCTATCATCCTTTTGTTATGAATTAGATAATATGGTATTCTTGTCGGCCCGTATAGGATCCTTTGATTATCGTGATTGCTAGGTTAGCTGTCTTATGTAGGTTGTATGTCCCGGCCTAGTCAGCCCGAGGCTGTATTTTCAGCCGAGATATAGCTATTTGTTTTCTTGATTTTGAGTTTCTGGTAGGCACCAGACATGCATATGCCCAGTCAGGTCAGTCTAGGTTACATTATGGCACTAGGTGCCAGTCATTGCTGCCAAGGTGGGTCGTTATAGAAACATTAATGCAAATTACTTCAACTTGATAAACAACTCTTGCATGATCAACTAACATTCCCTATGAGGTTCGATCCCGTCAGTCATCGGATATATTTGTTTTGTCAAAATAGGAATACTAATATCTTGAGTCATACCCCTAGGTCTTTGATGTTCAACCTTGACCTACTGGCAGTTTGGACACTTAGCAACAAATTCTACAATGTCCTTCTTCATGCCATTCCATCAGTAGAATTCCCATAGATCACAGTATATCTTGGTGGCACCTAGGTGGATAAAGTACCTAGTGCTGTTAGCTTCCTTAGTATTTGTTGCCTCAAATCACCTACATCGAGAACACACAACCTGCCCTGGTAACAAAGCACACCATCTCCCTCTTTGGAGAATTATTCCATATGTTTCTTTAGGATTGCTTCCTTTAACTTGAGTAGGATTGGGTCTTCATCTTGCTTTGACTTAAACTCCATCACAGGGGAGGATTTTGATCCACTCTGGACTACAACTCCACCTTCTACTGAGTCAACCAAACGAACTCCTAACTGAGCCAGTCTATGAACATTTCTAACTACCTTTTTTTTATTATCCTCAACATGAGAAACACTCCTCATAGACAATCTATTGAGGGCATCATCCACTACGTTGGCTTTGCCTGGGTGGTATAAGACGCTCATGTCATAGTCTTTTAACAACTCCAACCACCTTCTCTAACAAAGATTCAGGTCCTTCTGACTGAACATATATTGTAGGCTCTTTTGGTCAGTGAAAACATCCACATGAACCACATAAATGTGGTGCCTCCAAATCTTCAAGGAAAATACTGCCGTTGCCAGCTTAAGATCGTGAGTTGGATAGTTCTTATCATGAACCTTGAGTTGTATAGAAGAATAATCTATGACTTTACCATGAAGCATCATAACATAACCAAGGCCAACTCTGGAGTCATCACAATAGATCACGAACACGTCTGACCCTTCTGGCAGAGTCAAAACTAGGGTTGTAGTGAGTCGAGTCTTCAACTCCTAAAAACTATTCTCATATACATCCGAAAATTGAAACTTTACCTTATTTTGAGTTATTCTAGTCAAAGGAGAGGCAATGGAGGAGAATCCTTCTACGAACCATTTGTAGTAACCGCTAGGCCCAAGAAACTCCTGATGTCTAACGGAGAAGTGGGTCTTGTCCAGTCCTTGAATGCCTCTAGCTTTTGAGGATCCACCTGAATACCCTCACTGGAGACCATATAACCGAGGAATGTTATTGATTTCAGCAAAAATTCACACTTACTGAATTTAGCGAACAACTGGTTGTCCCTAAGAGTCTAAAAAACTATTCTCAGATGGTCTGTGTACTCCTCTTTTCTAGAATAAACCAGAATATCATCTATAAAGACAATAACGAACATGTCTAGGTGTTTCTTGAATACCCTGTTCATCAGATCCATAAAAGTTGCAAGAGCATTGGTTCGTCCAAAATACATAACTATGAATTCGTAGTGACCATATCGAGTCTTGAAGGCTATTTTTGCAATGTAACATTCTTTAACCTTGAGTTAGTGGTATCCTTATCTGAAATCTACCTTGGAAAAATAGGTAGCTACCTGGAGTTGGTTGTACAAGTCCTCAATTCTGGGTAGAGTGTCCCATCTTTCTTTCGCAAGAATAGGACTGGGGCACCCCTTGGAGAGATATTGGGTCTGATGAAGCCCTTATCTAAAAGGTCTTTCCGTTGTTCCTTTAACTCTTTAAGCTCAGCTAGAGCTATTCTATAAGGAGAAATTGAGATAGGCTGCATATCTAGGAGAAGGTCTATGCCGAAGTCTATTTCCCGCTTAGGAGGGAATCTGGGAAGATTTTCGAGAAACACATTGGGGAACTCATTTACAATTGGAACTGAATGAAGTGTTGGGGTTTCAGACTAGAATCCTTAACCCTAACAAGGTGATAGATGTACCCCATTGAGATCATTTTCATAGCCTTAAGGTATAAGATACACCGACCTTTAGGCATTGAAGTACTATTGTTTCACTCTAGGACTGGTTGGTAAGGAAACTAGAATTTGACGACTCTAGTTTTACAATCAATTGAGGCATACAAGAACATAACCATTCCATGCCAAGAATGAGGTCAAAATCGACCATATCTAACTCTACTATATCAATTGAGGTGACTTTCTGTAATACTATGACCGGACAATTCCTGTATACCCAACTGGCTCTAACTGACTCACCAACCGGAGTAAAGACATAAAATGGTTCCGAGAGAATTTCTGGACTAATATCAAACTGGACAGCAATGTAAGGATTCACAAAAGAAAGTATGTCTCATGGATCTAGTAAAGAATACACATCTATTTGAAAGAAGCGTAACATACCAATAGAGCTGGTGCAACTAGAATATACACCGAGGATCTAAATAGAGCTGATGAGTACAAAACTAAACAGAATACTAAGAAAGGAGTTAATACCCGGTACTTGATCTGAACTAGGAGGGAGTAAGTGAGTGTATCTGGCCATCATGTCTTCTTCTGCTTCCTATGTGCCTCTCTTAACCAACTGATTTCTCCATAAAACTTTTACCGAAGTGATTTGTTTGTTTCTCAGCTTACGAACCTAACAGTCAAGGATCTGAACTGGAACCTCTCCATAAGAGAGACCGTCTTTTATCTCCACACTATCCAGTGGCACCACTGAAGTTGGATCTCCAATGCACTTCTTTACTAGTGACACATGGAAGATTGGGTTCACGGTCGCAAATTCTGAAGGTAGTTCTAACTCATAGGTCACATTGTCGATACGTCTCAGAATTCTGTAGGGTCTTATATACCTTGGACTGAGTTTTCTTTTCTTCCCAAATCTCATCACCCCTTTTATGGGTGAAATTTTTAGATATACCCAGTCATCAACTGCAAACTCCAATTCTCTTCTCCTCATATCGGCATAAGATTTATCATGTCTCTAAGTTGTTTTCAATCTTTCTCGGATAAGCTATATTATCTGCATTTCTCTTGTGAACTGAGTCTGGCCCTATCAAGGTAGCTTCACCAACCTCAAACCACCCTATAGGAGATCTACACCTCCTACCATATAATGCTTCAAATGGGGCCATCTGAATACTAGAGTGGTAGCTATTATTGTACGTGAACTTGATGAGAGGCAAATGATCATCCCAAATACCCTTGAAATTGATTACACATGCCATCAAAATATCTTCTAGGGTCTGAATAGTTTGCTCAGCTTGTCCATCCGTCTGCGGGTGAAAGGCTGTGCTGAGCTTGACCTGGGTACCTAGTCCTTTCTGGAAAGACTTCCAGAAGTGAGAGGTGAATTGGGTACCTATATCTGAAATGATGAATAAGGGCACCCCATGAAGTCTGACTAACTCCCGGATATAAATTCTAGCATATTCCTTAGCTGAATCTATTATTTTGATTGGGAGGAAGTGTGCTGACTTAGTCATCCGGTCTACTATTACCCAGATTGAATCATGTTGCCGACGAGTCGAAGGTAGACCCATAATGAAGTCCATGTTTACTTCTTCCCACTTCCATCTGGGTATGTTGATATCCTGATTCATGCCTCCTAGTGTAATACCCCGAAAGTGCGTAGGAGTACCGGGAAGCAAAAATGCAAAACTACTGAAAGTCGTGAAAAAGGTTGAATAACGATAGGTACCACGACCCGTGGTAAGTAACCACGGGCCATCTTTTTTGGTTGTGGGTTCAGGAGTTTAGATGTCAGGGGGAAACAACGGTTGATTCAATGACCCGTTGTAAGAAACAATGAGCCGTCGTGGTGGTCGTGGTAAGGGGTCAACCCAGATAGCTGAAGTAACAATGGGTGTTACAACGACCCGTTGTGAGGAACGACGGTCCATTGTTAGAAGTCATGGTAGGGATGTGTACTTTCACAATTGAGACAACGGGTGGAAACCACGACGCGTTAAAGCTTACAACAAGCCGTGGTGAGGTTCGTGGAATGGGAGTACAAAATTTCAAAAGAAGGAAACAACGACCGAAGGAATGGTCCGTTGAAGCTTAGGAGGATCCGTCCTGTGTGTCCGTGGTACGATTCTGCGAAAGGGCTTTAGCAGTGTTTTCAACGAAGAGACAGGACAGGTTGTGGGTTGTTTCCAAGACCCGTTGATACTACATGTGGGTTCTATTCGGCCAGTTTTCAGGGTAGGTTCATTAAGGGCATTTTCAAATTTTCCATGCTTTTAGACCCTAAACTATGTCATTTTGGATATATTCTAAGTGTGGTAATATTATTTAAGTCCTTTATGCATGCTCATTCTCAAGCAAGAACTTTAGAGAGATTTTTTGGAGTATCAGGATCTTCTTCCCCAAGTTTCCATTAATTTCTTTGTGGGTACTCAAGAAACCTCGAAATCAGCCCATCCCCAGGTATGTAGGATTTTAATGGGTGTCTTCCTTCCACACCCATGCCCAATTCCTATCAATTAGTGTTAAATTATGAATGGTCAATTATGGGGTTTTGATCAATTGCATGATTCTTATATCTCTATTCATGGGTATGATTAGATTGAGTTGATATTGACAATTTACGAAGCTTGGGCAGATTTTAACTTGTTTTTCTTATAAAAAAAATATTTTTCAAAAATTGAATCTAAAACGCCATGGGTGAATAGTTCATAGAAGAGGTGATTTGTGATACGTGTGTAGTGATGATGAAATAAATGACAAAAAACATGTTTCTAAACCTACCCATGATTGTATTGATGCTTCAAGGTGAACTGAATAAATTTAAGTATGATAAAGCTTTGGGTGATGCCCACATGATGTTTTAAAGTAATGATTTTCCCCAATATAAGCTCACCACATGGTTTGAAGTGAATTTTCCTCAACTCTTATTATAAATTCTAGCTTGTGGTATGTTTAGAAGTAAAAAGCCTCCTATGTGCGTGAAATCGTGATTGAGATTTGCGTCACTATAAGCTTTGTCGATAGACAATGTTAAGCTTCATTTATATATGATGTTGAGTCTATGCACGATGTTATTATGAGCTTTGTAAATAGATAATGTTGAGCTTCATTTCATACGATGTTGAATTATGCATGATTTCATATTGAGCTTCGTCAATAGATGATGTTGAGCTTCATTATATACGATGTAGAGCATTACATGTCTTTGGGAGAAGTGTGTAGCACCGAGCTGGTTAAGGGTCGACCACCCTATGCCCCAGAACTACGTGTCAACGTAGGTTGATACTTATGCATTATTGGGACCTCCCTTGTGAGCTATCCCAGGCCCGATTGTCCCTTGAGCTTGATGTCGATATCTTGGTACTCGTTCATCGCCCTGGAAAGGTTATGAACGGCTCTTTCCAGTTGAGTGTGATAGTTGGGACCACGTAAGCTCTATCGTGGTATGTCGGTTAAGTGACGAGTTTCCCACGGTCTATATCATCCAGATTTGCATTTTTATTACTCATTATGAATACCTTATTTATACATGTTCTAAATGTAAGGTTTGCCTCATTGTTCAGCTTTTGATATAAATGTTATGTTCAACTTTGAGTCATTCAAGACAGTCATGATGTTCTAAAGCCATGAATGATCATGTATAATGTGAGTATGATTTCATAATGAATGCATGTAGTCTTCTTCTTATCCTTAAAAGCTTGATATATGTATAACTTGCCTAAACGGATTTATATTACATTCGCGGTTTTACTTACCTTGCATACTTGGTACATTCCACGTACTGAACCGCATACTTTCTATGTTGCATCATTTCATGATACAGGGTGTAGATCTCAGGCTCGTCCTCATCCTTAGTCCATCTCAGCTTACACTATCAGTTCATTGGCGAGTCCTCATGTTCCAAGGGCTGTTTGATAGACTTTTATGTTATCTTGAGCTTCAACATTGTTCGGGTTAGTTGGGGATGTTGTCCCATCAACCCATCGTATGTAGTAGAGGCTTTCAGACTAGTATGTAGTACTCAGCTCTTGTATACGTCCAGTATCTCTTGATGTTATGCTACAACATTGTTCGGGTTAGTTGGGGATGTTGTCCGATCAACCCATCGTATGTATTAGAGGCTTTCATACTAGTATGTAGTACTAAGCTCTTGTATACGTCCAGTATCTCTTGATGTTATGCTATGGTTACGTTTCTGCTATGATTTATGTTAAATATCCCGCTTTTCTAATTGAGAGTAGTTTTATGCATGTTCCATGGGTCGACTTGGGGTCTCTTGGGGTCCCTTGTCTCGTGTCTATTATTCGGGCCTCCATTCGGGTCGTGACACCTGATATCTGGTGTTCCACTTTAACTTGATGGCAATTCGGGCACTTGGCTAAAAATTTAGCAATATCTCTTTTCATGTCGTTCCTCCAGTAGATATCCCGTAAATCATGGTACATTTTGGTAGCACCTGGATGGATGGAATATCTAGAACTGTGTGCTTCATCCAGTATCTGCTGTCTTAACTCGCCGACGTCCGGTACACAAAATCTTCCGTGGTATCGGAGTACACCATCTCCCCCTTTGGAGAAAGCCTCGACCTCTTTCCTGAGAACTTCTTCTTTAAGCTTAAGTAGAATGGGATCTTCGTCCTATCCGGACTTAACTTCAACTAACAAGGATGAATCGGAACCACTTTGCATCACCACACAACCTTCAGTTGAATCCACATAGTACACCCCTAACCGAGCTAGTCTATGAACATCCTTCACTAGCTCTTTTTTGCCTTCCTCAATGTGATCCACACTCCCCATAGACCGTCTGCTTAGGGAGTCATCCACCACATTGGCTTTGCCCGGATGATACAACATGCTCATGCCATAGTCCTTTAGTAGTTCCAACTACCTTCTCTGTCGCAGATTTAGTTCCTTCTGATTGAACACATACTAAAGGCTCTTGTAATCTATAAACACATCCACATGAGCTCCATATAAGTAATGTCTCCATATTTTTAGTGCAAACACCACCACCGCCAACTCCAAGTCATGAGTTGGATATGTTACATCCCGGAATTCTTTTTAATGATTATTTGATGGTTATATGTCATATTAAGGGGATTGTGGGTTGTATGTTGTCCGTAGGTGAGGAGGGAAACATGTGCAAAGGGAAAAGCGAAGAGTATGTGAAGTTTTTAAATAAGGGTCAACTTTAAATGGAAATATCTCCAAATATATAATGATTCAAAGGTCCTATAGCCTATCAAATGAAAGATATTTGAGTCTAATTTACAGAAAAAAACCGCTCGTCAATCAGAGTTCGGAGTAAAAAGTTATGCTCGTTTGAAGACAGCACCGTCGGCTAAAAAAGTGCCCATGCGCGCGGGGCCCGAGACAGGCAGGCAGCAGGCGCGCGCGAGGGCACGCCGCATGGGCGCCGCACGCGGGCACCGCCCAGCTTGCCTGTATGAAGTAATTTTGAGCTAAAAAGCTCATTTCTACTCCGTTTCACCTTATTCTTTTTTCAAAATTCGCAGAATTAAGAGCTATATCCAATGGTGAAAAGATATCCCAGGCAAGAAACTTCACTCTTGTCTCTTTTTGTCTTTGAAAAGAGAACCTTGGAAGGAAGTCATGACTCGTAGTTGTCTTGTGGTTGATTGTGGTATTTCTGCGTTTTTAGATGATTCTAGGCAGAGGAAACAGTAGGAGTTTACTCCTACTTTAGCTGATAACATCTCTAA
>JACEIK010011141.1:20532-39228 GCA_018107945.1 Datura stramonium
ACGATAATGAGTATGAACAAAAGAGAGTTTTCCTAATAACATCTCGTAGCCTCCTCGTCATAAGTGTGGCGTGCTTCACACCCATGAAAAGGACTCTACTTGATGCGGCTTTCAGACATTCTGAGGATACTCTAAACCTAGTGCTTTGATACCAAGTTTGTCACGCCCCGAGTCTACACCCTGGATGGAACACAGTACTTGAAGTCACGAATGACCCCAAGTCAATCCCTGGTCTATCATACACTGGTATTCTGAGTAAAAACAATATAGAGGAAGCTTTGAAATAATAATATAAGCTTTTAAGATAATAAAACTGAAGACATAAAGTTTAACTCATCTGAAGTATGAAACAAATTATGTGTCTTAAAGCCCTCTAACTGATGAGTGGCTGGGAAAAGTCCCCAGCTAACTCTAAGTCTAGATAAAAATAATGAATTAACTAAAAGAAATGTAATAAGGCCCTCGAGTGATGAGAACACACACTTCAACTGCTGAGGGGGAGGATCTGAACCACGGCGACTAATGGTGCTGAGTCTGAGAACCTGCAACTGTATCATGAAATGATACAACATAAAAGTATGCATCAGTACTTTGAATGTACTGAGTAAGTGGGAGAAAACATAACTGAATATAATGCATGAACTGATATGACATGCAATGACCAATAAGTAAACTAAACTGAACTACTAAAGTAAACTAAGGTGGTAAAAATGATCCTCTTTGATGGTAAAGGCATGTCCTAAGTCTGAAAGTACTGAGTCTGAGATACTGCACTAAAATGAGCTAAACTGATAGAACTAGAACTGAACTAAGCTGCTTATTTTGAAACTGGACTAGAATGACTACTGGGAGAGTCTATAACTGACATATAACCACATGAGCTAGACGTGGAGTCCGATGTACACACCCCATCGGTAGGACCCAATATACCTTACCAGGGTATAAAGGCATGGATTGTGAGATCACTGTTTGTGGCCATAAGGCCAATAAAAATAACCTACGGTGGCAGCGTAGTTTTGGGAACTTGGATGCGCTGGAACCCCGGCCCTCTTGGTGCTAAGTCCTACTCCCACTAGATAGATCTAACATGAATACTACTGCCAAGCTGATAGCTCGAAGATGGGGCCCAAGACTAAGTCAGGGATACTTATCTGGAAGTACCCTTAGAGTCTTATCAGACCGTTTCAGGAAACTGGTGTTCTAAGACTAGTCAGAGTTGCTTATCTGGAAGCGTCATAACCATCTAAATAACCACTAAAATCTGATAACTGATATCTAAGTATAATACCTTATAACTGGGAGGCACCACTGACACCTCAAGAAACGACTATAGTCAAACTAATCAGCTGACATTATTCTGGTCAACTCGGAGGTTGCTAATAATCTGACTGAGACTAGACTGACATTCCTGAGTGATACTGAGTAAATAAATTTCTGGATGAGACTCACTAATTACACCTTTAACTGAGTTTCTGATACATACAAATACTATAGGAATTCCCTAACTTTGAAAGATTCAAGCATGATTCAATAATTCAGTACATATATAGGATTCTAGTTTCTGCTTCAAAAGTTAGGGCTAAAATTATACTTCACTGGAATAGGCATCATTTTGGTCACAAACTGGTTTAAATTAACTACAATAAACATAGATTAATATTCCACATGAATTATTCAAGGTATGACAACAATATCTTCACATCCAAAAACTCAAAGATAGAACTGATTATGAACAGGGAAAGAGTTTTAGGGGACACATGGCAAGAACAATCTACTTGTTGAATTTCCACATACCTGGTTGAAGGATCTCTGTAAAGATCTTGAAGCTACTGCACCTTGGAGAGGAACCCTAGTTCTTGAGCCTTGAGAGAAGAAGGGAGAAGAAGAACTTTATGGTGGTTGTGAGAAGAGTGAGGAGTTAGACTAGGAAAACTCCATTAATTTGTCCCAAAAGAAGCCTAAAATGACCTAGTTTAAGAGTTAGAAGCATAGAAAATTACAAAAATACCCCTGGGAAAAAGTTCTCAAAAATCTATCTGCCTGGTGCTAAGGGTCGTACCATGACTCATGGTGGCTTCTTACAGGTCATGGTATGCCATTCGTGGCTTCTGGGAGGATTTAAAAGATTGATGAAACCTCTGGTATGAGTGTCTGGTACGATTCGTACCTTCATACCACGAGTCATACCAAGACTCGTGGTAATAGGGCTGGTCCTGTCCGCCAAACTTGCCAGTGCTTTACTAAATTGGCCATAACTTTTTATTTCGAACTCCGCTTGATGTAAGGTTGGATGCATTGGAAAGAAGAATCAAAGAGATTTAATTTGATATGATGGATCACCCAAAAACAACTTGTATATTAGTAGTTATGATCATTTAAAGTTGTCCCTTGTAAGAACTTTCATGAAAAACCCAATCGATAGGAAGACTCTCAACTCAACTTCATGCTAGAGGTTCCTTATAGCCTTAACTTGCATCCAATGCACTTCTTACACCTAAGAATTGATGTTAACAACTTGATTCCTTAAATTCATCAAGTTCGGGTCTATCCACCTACCTAAAACAGTTCCAAACTTAGCCGAAAGTCCAAGGTGTATGACATCTCAACTCACGACTGAAATGATGATTCATACCATCATCTTACGACTCGTATTGAGTCTTTGTAGCTACTAATCCTTCCTTGAAAATTCTATGAACCTCCTATCTATGATCCTTCACTACGACTGGTACCAGCCTGATATGGATCATAGGATCTAATCGTGGTTTCCTTGCCTCTTCTTGCCAAACTCTCTAAATCATACCACGAAATTTGGTATGACTCGTACAATCCTCCTACAAGTCGTACTGAGGCTCGTTATGAGGACATTCTTTTCCAGTTTTCTCTGTATGATCAACTTCAAATCTAGGGTTTAGTCATAGGGATATTTTTTGGGGTGTTACAGGAATAAACCCCCAGCTAACTGAAAAACTAAAAGTGACAAACATTGGAAATGAAGACTCTGATCCTTGAAAGATGAGGACTCACCAATAGAACTCTGTTGCAATATGTCTGAAGGAGAAGCTGACCCTGTTGCTGAGCCTGAGAGTTAGAGCCTACATCATAAAACGATACGGCACAAGAAGTATGTGATCAGTACTTTGAATGTATTAAGTACAAGAGAGATGCAACTGGAATTAGAACATACTGATAATTTAAAAAGCGATACTAAAATGCATAACAGAATTGAAGTACCATAACCCTTACTAAGATACATAAAAATCTATGTGAAGTAGTAGCCTGACATTATGTAATGAAGTACAATAAAAACTGATTTAAGGGTCATGTACATGTACTAAAAACTGAGTTTGTAACTGTACTGAATGATAGGAGAGTCTATTAACTGACATATTGCCACGAGAGATGAACGTGGAGTTTGATATATCCACCCCATTAATAGGACCCAATATACCTTGCCGGGGATAAAAACATGGGTGATGTGATCAATAAAACTGATGCCTATTCGGCTAATAACCTACCGGCACGTAGTTCTGGGTCCTGGTGTGCTGAACCCTAGACCAACTCGATGCTAAGGGCTACTCCCAATTAATAAGATTATTGATAATTTATTGATAGCTCGAAAACTAGTGTTCTTAAAGCTAAATCATAAACTTTATCTAATAGTATTCTAAGAGCCTAAAGAACCTAAAAATATTGATTATGCTGTCAACATCTGTATACTAAATTAATGATGACTGAAATATGAATTCATGCTAAACTTAATGCCATAGATATGCAAAATATATATTTATATTACTGAACTTGAATCATGTGAAAATCAGAAATGAAAGTATCATTAGTAATGGAATTGTAAAACCATGAATATCACATACTAGAAATAATAGGAAACTTGAGAACATTGAAGTAATGAGGGAACTCATAACTGAAAAAAAACTCTACGACATGATTTTTTATAGGACTGAGATATCAATGTTTTCTGAAAGCTTTTGAGACAAAAGGGTGAAAGGATAGCCCATGTTTAAATCCCACTACCAGGAGAAGAAATCTCAGAAAAGTATCTC
This sequence comes from Datura stramonium, assembly GCA_018107945.1. NCBI lineage: Eukaryota > Viridiplantae > Streptophyta > Magnoliopsida > Solanales > Solanaceae > Datura > Datura stramonium. The sequence continues at coordinate 24,591 of JACEIK010011141.1, forward strand.
AAAAATTCTGAGGAGAATTGGAATCCCTACTTCTTAGCTTGAGAGAAAAGCTCTTAAGTCTACGAATGATATTCTAAAAGTCTAAGTGGAGACTGAGGGAGAATAACCATTTACCCCTCTAATTCCTTTGAAAATATTTCCAAAATGATGTAGTTTAGGAACCAAAATAGTGAGAAGTTACAAAAATACCCCTAGAGAAAAGTCTGAAAAACTTCCCGTCAGGATCCAACAGGTCACACAATGAGTCGTTGGTTGTGACCATGACTCGTTGGGACCAATTGTTGGTCCTGTCTCTGAAAATTCAGTTTCTAGACTTGACCAACGGATGAGAACAATGACTTGTTAGATGGGAAAATGGGTCGTTGGTTCCACTCATTGTCATTGGAGGAAGTTTTTAACAGATTCTAGATCTCATCCATGCCCACCATTAAATTCTCTCTCAATACTCAATTCTTCTTTTACAAACAACAATCAAGTAAGAACAATTAGACTCACATCAATATCAATGGATCTTCAATTATAGATTGGAGAGAATCTAACAGATTTACACATAGTTAAACAATATTGAGATGACTCTAGCAATACCCACTCTAATTAAGCATTCATCATCACACACCTCTAGTTAATCATTTAGCTACTCATAATTAAGAAATTCAAAAGCACATTTAACAATAAACTTTAAATAATAGGAGTAGAAAAATCAAATTCAATCCGACAAGTTCATGTGTCATTCGGTGATTGGATCGGCGTTCGCCGTTGGAAACCCGCATTCGTCGATGGATTCGTTTCCTAGAGGCAGTGGTTATCAATTTTTGACCGGCGTTTCTCCAGTCTTTTTCAGTGGAACACCGAATTTCATCTTACTTCCTTCTTTTTGCTACATTTCTTTCTCTTTTCTTCATATTAGTATCTGCACACAACAAAGGTAAAAAGGGCATTAAATCCACATAAATAATTCAAAAACTAAGCAAAAACTCAGGCTTAAGATCCTAATGAGTTGGTGAATTACCAACTCATCAAACCCCCAAACTTGAACCATTGTTTGTCCTCAAGTAATGCAATTCTCATCAGTTGAAAAAAAAATTTCCACTCCACTCAAATTTAAACATCAACAACCACCTGGTCTATGACAACCCAAAAATGCTCACCAATCTCACCAAAAAAGAGAAGCAAATTCTCCTAAAAACCAGAACAATGAAGATATTTCAATAGGCTACCACCATTTACAAACATGATTCACAAGAGTCTTCATTTTGTAGAACCAGGGCATTTCTCATCCATGAAATACACATAATAGCTCAATTCATAATCATTGCACATTCAAAACTTGCCCCAGAGCTTGCACTTCTCATACCTTATGCACAAATTTTCCTTTAATGCAATTGTGCCCTCAAAAGGGGTGATGTCACTCATCGAAGAGAGAATCCCTATTTTCTTCATGACTCAATGCATTCACACAAGGGATTTCACAAAGATAAGATTGCACTCACTCTCCCAAAAGAAATCGGCATGCACCCAACTTAACCCATAGGCTTGCCCTTCGTGTAAGTCGCCAATAATGTAGAGCAACTACACTTAAAATCACTTAGGACTTGTGGGTCATGATGTAGTCTAGGGCTAAGGGTAGGATAAATGTTTAGCTTTAGTGACTAATGTCTCCCTAATGCCTTTATAAACACTTGCAACATCTCGCTATCTTATTAAAATTACTCCACCTTATTTCTCCTTGTTCATTATTTTCATCCTCTGTGTAACACAAACCACCCTTTTAACACCCATGATTTCCACAATTAGCCTTTTGTATGTAAGAGATATCACCTTTTTACTATTCTTTTCTCTTTTGATGATTCAAGGTCATTCAACCCAAATGATTCATTCATTTCATCACAATTTTGGGTGCTACCTCACATTGAAGTTATCATTTTTCCCTTTTCTCTTGCAAAACCTCAAACTTAGGTTTTTGCCTCATCTCACATTCATCTCCTTATCGCTCCCCGATTCATTGGCTTGAAGCCCCCATTTTCATTATTTTTTACTAGAAATTAGGGATGATGGGTGCCAAAAAGAAGGATTAGAAATGGTCATTAGGCTTGTAATGTGGTTTCCAAGAAAGGGTCCGAGGCTCAAACATTGGCTATCAAATATTAATGCTCAAGGAGGTCATTTTGGGTGAAGTGACTACCAAAATGAGGCCTAAGGTCATGTTCTAAGTGCAACTGCATCTAGGATTTCGCCTTGAGTCACACTTGGGGAAAGCTCTAGACAAGAATATGTGCATAGGATTCAAAAAGTCCTTACCACACAAGGCATCACTCCTAAAGAGACCACAAAAATCATTATCCACACAAAATCTTGGTTTCAGACATCAAAACATGCAAATTCAGAATTCAAGCAATGAATCTACAAAGTATGGAAAAGAGTGTTATGTTCTTGATTCTAACATCTGGTCATTATCATTTTCATTTTCCTGCCTCATTTTAAAACTCCATTTCAAATTTTTTTTTGGTGGTGCCTCTCAAAACAACTCCATAAAAGACTCAAAAACAACATGACATTTTCCCTTAAGAGAGTCGCCTCACAGTGTATCATCAAGAATTGCAAACCTGATTCAACAAAGAAAGGAGAAAGAAAACAAATGAATTCTCCTCGGGAAGGAACCGTGTTATAAAGAAAACCCTTGGATTTTATTTATTATTCTACAATTTACAAAGGCGAACAAGAAAACAAATAGAAAACTTGGGTCTGCATGTAAAATTTATCAATTCAAAGAGAAGATCCCTTTTTACCACTAACACATCAACCTTCAAGAACTAAATCATATCATTCATTTCCATTACCATAGCAAGCCCAGCAAGGGCAATCATCAACAAAAAAATAAAATAAAATCCCGACAAAGGCTATATCAATGAAATTCCCAAAAAAACATCAATGATCCCCCCACAAACAAACAAACACTCATCCCTCCCCCACTTAAGAGAATACATTGTTCCCAATGTATGCATGCAAAAGGGAAAGTGGCAAGAGACTCCCTGAGCGGGTCATTCCTCCTCATTATCATCAGCTGCATCACCTACACCATCACCACCGACCTCACCTAGACCATCAAAATCTTCCCCCAAGCCCTCAAACAGATCATCAATGGGACCCTAAACTATGGAGGGAGCAACCATTGCTGCGTCAAGGGCACTCATGTTAGGCACCTCTATTGATGTCCGGTTTTTCCATTCCTGAAACTCAGTTCGGAGAGAGGTGACAGCCCCTTCAACTGCATCCACCCATTTGCACAATGTAGTGATGCTTTCATACAAAGTTTTGCGCTCCTTCTTCACTATTTGAGCAATAAGTGTAGGGAGACTCTTGGCCAATCTTTGGAGTTGGCTTTCATGAGAGTTGTTCATTTCCAAAAGTCTATGGAGACCACTTGATTGGGAGGATGTAAGAGGGAGAGATGCTCCCCGAGGAGGCATGTCGCCTAAAGCTTGGCCTGACGCTTCGTGATGGGGCATGTTCAAATCCGGGGCCTGCGGTGAGTTGTCCGACCCATGGGATAGTGATCCCTCAACCAACCCAAAGGCTTTCAGTCTTTTCCTCTTAACTGCGGGTGCTTCAGCATCTCTTTTTCGGTCTATGGCGATCAATCCTGAAGCAGCGACAGGGGTTTCATCCGGGAACAAAGGCACTCCAACTTGTAAGCACAGCTGGGAAATGAGGATAATGTATAGCATGGAAGTGCTAGCCTGTCGTGCCTTCTGCTTCATTTGTTAGGCCACAATCTCCCCAAAGTTAATGGGGACACCATACATTATGCAGGCAATGAGGATTTCTGTTTCCAAGATGACCCATTGCTCATTTTTTGAAGGAATGATGCGACCATAGATAAAGTCGAACCATAACTTTGCCTCAAACTTTAGATCATAGCAAGAGATTTTGCCACCCATAGATGCGCACAAAGGTGTATTAGCGGCGATGATTGGGGTTATCCAGGAGAATTAGTCCTTCATGTCCACCATCAAGCCATGTACTCTAAGCCAGAGTCAATCTCATCTTCCCAAAATAAGCAGTTGATGGCAGCTGGAGTGATGTCAACTTCCACTCCCTTTATCATGACCAGGGGTAGGCACGGGAAGTCATAAACCTTGCCTCTGTGTTTCATACTATCCTGCCTAGCTTGGTAGGAAGCATAGAACTCTGGTACCAGGCTGGGGTAGTAGGCTGGAGAGGATTGGCAAAAGCATGCCATTGCCTATCTGTAAATTGAGCGGTGATGTTGGGAAGATCACCATGCAAGCCTGCTAGATCAAATCTCTTCTCCACAGTTATAGACCGTCCCTAACATATGACATAATGCTCCTTCATTTTGGGCACATAGAATATGATGGCCTCTTTGGAGTTCGCAGGTGATGCGGAGGCCTTGACTTTTCCCTTGCCCTTATTGGTGGATGATGCGGGGGCCTATCCCTTTCTGGTGTTCCTAAATGAAGACATGATAGTTCTGCAAACAAGATGTTATTGACAGCCACTATGTAATTGGAGTGAAATAATGAAAGCTATTCTAAAGGTGAAATGAGAAGCAAAGATGAAAAATCATCATTTAAAGAACCAGCAGCATTGGCGAAACACCAGCGAGTCGCAGGAGGTTTCCGCAGACTGCCGATGCGAAGTAGAAAATTAAGAACACCAATAGTATACCGGTGACAAGGCAATGAATTGCCTATATCGATCTGCGAACTGTCGATGCAACACGGGACCCAAGCAATGGCCTAAAGCCAACTATAAATTAGACATGTGTTTCATCAGCATTTTGCCGGACCCTACCGGTGAATCGCCAAATGTCGTCGTCCCCAAATCAATTCCAACATTTCAATGGAACCCATTTATAAACACCCACACATATTTTAGTGAAACATCAACTCTACACATGAAAAAGGACTCAAATGATGATTTACCCTTAAGAATGGCTTCACCCAATCTATCATCGGGCAAAGCATGGCATTTCAATCTAATTGGGTTACCCAGGCTTCACCCCATTCAAATCCACACAAATATCACACCTATCCCACAGCCGTTTCAGCCATATACTTCTATCCCCTAGATATTTCAACAAATAGAGCATCAACCATGAATCTAATAAGAAGGAAAGGTAGTAAAAGGGAAGGAAAAGTCATGTTAAAGACACATGAGAAATGCAAGTAAAGTTCCATTGATGAGAACATAAAAGAGACAAGGATACATTCCCACATTTTAGGAAAGAGTTTTGCAAAGACTAGCTTGTGGGAGCTTAGCAATGATCAACAATGGTAGCTGCAGAGGTTTGTGTAGTAGAGAAGATGGGGTAGTAATAGTGAGTTAATGTGTTGGTTGAAAGTGGAAAGGTGGGAAATAGAGAAATATGGGAAAGTGGAAAGGTTGGGTATTGGGAAGATAAAAAGGGTGTGGAAAAATGGTAAAAGGGGGATCTAAAGGAATATTATTTAGCTTAGGGCGGCTCAAGAAAGTATTTGGGGTCAGGTGGGTCCATATTTGATTTGAACTTTGAAACAAAATCATACCTCGAACGATGTTACACCGGCGGTTCACCAAATTGAGTCGGCGTACTATCGCTTTACCTTTCGCACCTGAAATAATTCCCAATTCACTGTTTCACCACCAGCTATTGATCAGTGATTCGCGAACTGGGTCGGCGGTCCGCCGATGAGTCACCCCTTGGGCCCCCAATGCTTCAGGTAAGTTGTGCGGTACCGACGATTGACTGGTGGTACACGTTTCTGCATCAGGAGTTCGCCGGTGTGTCCGCAGGTAAAATGCTTATGTTCCCAACTTTCTGCCTTCTTATATGGAAAGGCGGCGATTTGCACGTCTGGATCGGCGGTTCACCGCTCCAGAACGTTATCTGCATTGTTGTGGTGATTTCCTTCTTTGCTCCTCACTTTATTGATCCTACAAAAAAATAACAACATAAAATAAATCAAATAAAACACTTGGGGTGCCTCCCAATAAGCGCCTTAATTAACTTCATGGCACGAAGTAGATATCATTTAACAATTCTTCTTCGACGGATCATCCTCCAACTCCGTCTCTTCCATCTCAATTCCTCTATCCTCATCTTCTTTCTGCAACACTCCGATCACCTTGCATTCGGTGAGGGTTTCAGCTGGCAGACACACCTTGAAGGTGACTTCTTCACATCCAACTCTGAACTTGAGCTCCCCTAGCTCAACCAAAGCTCTCCATGTAGCGAGCAATGGTCTCCCCAAAATAATTGGTACCTCCACATCCATTTCACAATTGAGGACTACAAAATCAGCTGGTAGGATGAATTTATCCACTCTCACCAACACATATTCTAATACCCCCATAGGTTTTTTATGAAACGGTCCGCCATAAACAACCTCATAGATGTAGGCTTGTTTTTTATGAAACGGTCCACCATAAACAACCTCATAGATGTAGGCTTTGTGCTTCCATGTCCCAACTTCTTGAAAAATGATAAGGGGCACTAGATTTATGTTGGCACCAAGATCACATAAAGCTTTCTTAAACATACATATCCCGATTGTACAAGGGATTGTGAATGCTCCAGGGTCTTCTCGCTTGGGGACAAGATTGCTCATTATTATTGCACTACAATGGTGCGTCGTCTCCCTGCTACCCACATCAACCACCTTCTTCTGTTTCAGCAGCTCCTTCATGAATTTAGCATATCCTGGCATCTGAAGAAGGGAATCCACCAATGATACATTAATAGACAATTTGTTAAACATGTCTATGAATTTGCTGAACCGATCGTCCTTCTTTTTCTTAGCCAACCGTTGTGGATAAGGGGGTGGAGCTCTTGCTTCAACCCTGTCATCATTTGAGGCCTTCATTCCTACCTTATCTTCATCAACATGTGATGGAATTTCATCATTCTTCCCCTCACCTTCTTCGTCACTTTTTTCACCACTCCTTGGTGTCTTTGGCATCTCATCGACTTCATTTTCCTCATTTGATTTATGAGCATTAACCTCATTGGGATTCATTCTTGCATCTTCAACCAATTTACCACTCCTAGTAACAATAGCCATGCACTGACTATCTTTCTTCGGGTTCAACATTGTGTCACTTGGGAGTGTTCCCTTCATTGGGGGGTTTATTTGAGCGGACAAGTGATTCATTTGAGCTTCCAAATGCTTAATGGAGGCTGAATGAGAGCTCACCGTTTGGTCAAGGTTAGATACCTCCCCTCTCAATTCCTTGATCCCGCTTCCAGTTGATTCCACTTTCTTGAGGACTCTTGCTAGCATCTCTTCAATTTTTGAGCTACCTGCATCGCTCACTCCTGGATGAATTTGGGCGTTTCCAACTTTTGTAGGGGGAACATATGGGTTTGAACTTCGGTGGTAGCGGTCTCCCTCTTGATTCTACTCTCTATTTCCCCATCTTTTATTTTTTTTTGGGCCATCCATGTGCATTGTGATTCCTCCATCCTTGGTTTTCATCCTTTGGGCGCCAAGGGCCTTGATTGGTTCCTTGAAACCCAGGTCGAGGACCCCCCTATTTGATTTCCCATGTATTGGCATTCTTCCTCATACCTTGGTGGCGATGATTCTCCTTCATATTGCAAAGGACCTTGCATACCTACAACATTCACCAACTTGGGCCCTGCCCCCATCACATGTTTGGTCATTAATTGCAGTTGTTTCATCATTTTAGCAAGATTTTCATCTCGCTCTTCATCTCTTTTCTGCAACTTAGCCGCCAATGCACTAGAGCTAATGTCATGTGTAGATACATTCATCTCTCTAGTGTACCAGGCCCTATTTGCTTTTGTCATTCTAACCAAAAGGGCTTTATCCAACCCATATGTTTGATCCATAATATACCCTTCGGCTAAATTGTTGGCAACGTACTTGTTGATGGAGTCGAGGGCTCGGTAAAAGCTTTGGAGAAGCACTCCATTAGGAAGGCCATTATTTAGACAAAGAGCAACCTTCTTTTTGAACCGTAGCCATGCCTCATGCAAATGCTCTCCAAGCTCTTGCCTAAAATTTGTGATGTCATCCCTCAACTGCAACATTTTTGATGGAGGGAAGAAATGATCCAAAAAGGCTTCGGTTAATTCTTGCCAAGATGTAATACAATCGGGAGGCAATTCTTCCAACCACATCGTCGCCTCTCTCGTTAGAGAAAATGTAAAGAGCCTTAGCCTGATAGACTCTTGACTTATGTTCGTGATGTTGAAAGGCTGGCATATCTCCAAGAAATTTCTCAAATGACGATTTGCATCCTCGCTTGTTTTACCCCCAAAGAGTCCCTTCATTTGCAAAACATGCAGCATGGTGCTTGTGATATGATATACAGCATTCCCTACCGTGGGTGGTAGGCGAATGGCTCTCGCAATCTTCGGCATCACCGGGTTATCTTCCTCATGCTCCATGTTACCTTCCACTGATCTATCCCCTACTTAGGAGTGAAGACTCATATGGTTGTGATATCCTAACAAGCACAACAAAATCACGTCAAGTAACTAAGATGCAATGCTATTTCAAATTATCAATCAACACAAGAATATCAAGCACTAGTCCCTAGCAATGGCGCCATTTTTTATAACGTCCAAAATATACCCTTCATGCAAAGAGTATAAATGGACACTGTATCAAAATAAATATCCCAACAGATGTCGAGGTTGAATCCCACAAGTACTAGTGAATGATAATTATGATTGTCGGTTGAGAAATTGAATTTAGGTTGCACCACTTAGGAATAACATAGAAATAAACAAGTTAGGGGAGATTTAAATTTGCAATAGAATATAACTTCTAATTTGGCTAACTATGATAGCTAAATTACCAAGGTTGTTGACAAGAATTTGAAAGACTAGGGGTGTGGTGTAGATGATATACAAACTAAATAGGGTCATGCTAGGTCGTCTCATAAGTTCAATTAGTGTAAATAATCTCGGAAAAATGGATATTTAATTCTTTTCAGCCTTATAAATACCTCTTCCTAGAGTTCTTTCAAACTTCTAGACTCCATTAACTCAACCCGATCAGATTTGGATTAATAGCTGCACTAATTTCTAGTCGTTAGCAATTAATTAAGAGTGAGAATGTAATTTTGGCTATTTCTAGCCCAATTTCACAATCTCTCATCCATGCCCACTATTAAACTCTCTCCCAATACTCAATTCTTCTTTTACAAGAAACAATCAAGTAAGAACAATTAGACCCACATCAATATCAATGGATCTTCAATTATAGATTGGAGAGAATCTAATAGATTTACACTTAGGTAAATAATATTAAGATAACTCTAGCAATACCCACTCTAATTAAGCATTCATCATCACACACCTCTAGTTAATAATTTAGCTACTCATAATTAAGAAATTCAAAAGCACATTTAATAATAAACTCATTGAATTCAATAATAAGAGTACCAAAATCAAGTTCACAAGAAGTCTTCAACAATGACAGTACCTTGCTATGAAGAAGAAGAAGAAGAAGAAAATAGTTCTTTTCAAATTCCACCAATTAAATTCTCCCTTTCTTCTCTTCCAAGAGAATGTTCTAAAAGCTAAAAAAATTGAAAGCTCATTAGTACACAGTACTTTTTCTAGAACATATAAAAATAATAGGGTATCTTCTCTTTTTTTTTTTGTGCTGGACAATTTTTCCCTGATCAGCGTTCTGGCACCGGTGGAAGTACCGGCGGTTCACCGATTGCAATCCATAGACTGTCGGCTGCACTATCTGAGCCTTCAATGAATTCTAGTAACTATCGGTGGCTCCTTCAGCGTTTCACCGATCTCCATCCATGCACCGCCGATTCTCTGCTCTTCAATCTAGCAAGTTCAGGTGTCATTTGGTGAATGGACTGGTGAGTCGCCGTTGGAAACCCGTGTTCGCTGGTGGCTTTATTTCCCAAAGGCAGTGGTTATCAGCTTTTGACCAGCATTTCACCAGTCTTCTTCGATGGAACACCGAATTTCATCCCACATCCTTCTTTTTGCTCCATTTCTTGCTCTTTTCTTCACATTAGACATCTACACACAACAAAGGCAAAAAGGGCATAAAATCCACATAAATAACTCAAAAACTAAGCAAAAACTCAAGCTTAAGAGCCTAATGAGTTGGTGAATTACCAACTCGTCACCCTGGCCTGACCTTTATCAGAACTAGACTTCACTGAGATATGTATACCCTGAGAGAGAATGGGGCTCACCAAAAGCTAAATTGGATTGGGCCTACTGGCTTCTCAACTGGGAGTATCCATATGTGAGGCTGCATTTTAAAATAATGCAGCGCCCTTAGCAAGGAGGGGCATAGTACATGAAATTGTACTACATATAAGATGGCAAAAGCAACTGAAACATTGGGAATTGAGGAGTAGAGAGATAAACTGTGCATGAAATCTAATCAAAATAAAACCATGTAATGTAATCAAGAGGGTTCTCAAAGAAAAATATGTATTTTCCCTTTTTAAAATCCGTAGCTAAAAATATTGTCTGAGAGCTCTATCTAGAAAATACTTGTCACCACTCGAGTTTACACCCTGGACGAGATACGGTACTTAGAACCATGAGTGGTTCCAAGCTAACCCATGGTATAGCATAATTTAACCTGACTGGCAGCTAATATAGATATTTAGCGGAAGAGTAACTGAATATCAACGTACTAAATATAATATTGATAGTAAACTAGATAAACATAAGTAAAAGAATACTACAACTGTGTCTGGAAGCCTAAAACTAAGATGAGTTGCTGGGACGAGTCCCTAGCTAACTCCAAAGTCTATAAAATTGAAATAAAACTTCCAAATGAAAAGAATTTCATCCTGTCCTCGGAAGATGAGGACTCACCAAAAGGGCACTTCTACACTGAATCTGAAGTAGAGACTAACCATGTTGCTAAGCCTGGGTGTCGAAGCCTATATCATAAAATGATATAGCATAGGAGTATGCGTCAGTAATTAGAATGTACTGAGTATGATAGATATCAAATAAAACATAAAATATTGATAGTTCACAAGCTATACTGATATGAAGTACAATACTCATGCCTAAATCATAAATACTGAAGAGTCTATATGTCAAACAAAATACAGTAAGAGCTGATAAATCTAAAAATGGATGACATAAACATATCTAAAATCTGTAAGACTGGATTGAACTGGACTGTATGATACTGTGGGAGTGTTTGTTAACCAATATATAACCACGTGAGCTAAACGTGGAGTTCAATCTTATCAATAGAGCCCACCGTACCTTGCCAGGGTACAGTGACTGGGCTATGTGATCACTAACTATAAAACCTATTCGGGTTAAATCCTACGATGGCATGTAGTTCTGGAAACTTGAGTACGCTGAGCCCTGGCTCACTTGGTGCTATGTACTACTCCCAACTGAAGACACCTAATGGAGGTACATATATAAATATTAAACTATACTGATAAATCAAAATGATGTCCTAAGGATAAGTCAGAACTACTTATTTGGAAGTTTCCTGAGAGCCTAAAGGACCTGATAATTAAGAAGATACTGAGTTTACTGATAGACTAATAAATATATGAATTGATCGGCTCACATTTCTAGAGAATATTAAGTATACCCATAATCTCAAAATACTAACTTTAATATGAAATATACATGCTGAAAATTACACTCAGATAACAACTCGTGGAACAACAGCAATTTAGGCTAGCTTTTAAATCATGCAAAGTTCAATCCAAAAGATCATTCTAAAACTAGGGCTAGAATCCATACTATGAAATTTAATTCAATAACATGGAGATCACATGTTAGGATTATAGAAACTTGCAAAAAGCGACTGAAATCTAAGAAATATTCATAATTTGTCTGAAAAGCCCTAACTCATAATTCTTGCAGAGCTAGAATGGAGAAAATTTCTGAAGATAAAGTTTGAAGCATAAGGAGGAAAAAATCCAATTATTGAATTTCCACATACCTGGAGAAGAAATCCCAAAGAAGTAGCTTGAAAATTCTGAGAAGAATTTGAAGCCCTGGTTCTTGGCTTGAGAGCAAAGCTCTAAGTTTTACGTAGTGATGCTCTGAACGTCTAAGTGGGGAATGAGGGAGGAGAACTGTTTACCCCTCTAAATCCCTTGAAATTATTTCCAAGATGATGTAGTTTACGACTTAAAAGAGTAAGAATATAAAAAAATACCCCTGGATAAAATGTCTGGAAAACTGTCGTCCAGATCCTATCGGGCTACACAATGAGTCATTAGTTGTGATCACGACTCATTGGGACCAGCCATTGGTCCTGGATATGGAATTCTACTTTCTAGACTTTAATCAGCGGCTAGAAAGGACGACTCATTAGAGATCTTGACGGGTTGTTGAGTCCATTCATTGTCACTAAGACCATTTCGAAAAATCTCTGAACCTCTCCCAATGGATGGATAAAATAACCCGTTAGATGGAACAACAGATCATTGTTTCCACTTGTCGTTGCTGTAGGGATTTTAATACTTTCTGTATTTCATCTAATGTCTTGATAAGATGAGTCATTACTTCTTCCAATGGCTCGTCACTAGGCTCATTGGTTCAGGGCAAAATTTTGACAAGATTCTTGACTTGTCAGAACGAGCAACACAATAACTCGTTACCTCCAACAATGGGTCATTGTATCCCTCATTGAATCTGAGGAAGTTGGACGACTAACAACCATCTTAACGGCTCATTGTCTTTGACGATGACTCATCTAACGAGTCGTTCTGCGGAAAATTTTCTAGTTTCTTCCTAGTTTTTATTCCATATATGGGGTTTGGTCTTAGAAATTTTTTGGATGTTACAATATTGATAATATAGTACTAAATGAAAATACTATGAGGATCATGGTGTAATCGACATAGTTCACTATACGAACATGAAATTCGATCCCTATGGCCCAATCGGCTAAGCCACCACCCTATCTTGCCGGATAAGGAGCCTGAACTGACTTTCTAGCAAGATTTCCCGAATCATCCACCACTTTTGGGTGTATAAATTTAGGGATGCACCATTGATCGACATGCTCCACTCCTTCACCAGTAAACATAGTTCCAGACACTTGCCTTGAGGGGCTCATGTTATCTCGGTCAACCACTTACCCTCCTTTATGAAAATATCGATAGTTGTAGTAACGCTTAGTCTTAATCTGTTTGAATACTATTCTGTAAAACTTAGCCTTACCTAAAGTATCTATCCTTATCCCTTGGGCTCAACCAGTATTGATATATACATAAATACATTCAAAGCAACAAGCTGAATAGTAAGCAATTTATAATGCATAACTTCAACCTTTAGGAAAAGTCATGATCATTCTAGCACATAGACTCCTCAATTCATGTAAATCATATGCATGACCTTGTCCAATATCAAGTGCAAAAATAGTCTTAAAACATGTAAATATGGACTTGGACAAATATATAACTTTTTCCTATAAATATGCCATAAATTATAAGATCTTACACATAGGGAAAAAATGGTCATTTTAATATTTTCATGAACACTCTTAAAACTTCATAAAAATACAATCACAAGATAGGCTTGAGCTAAAACATGTTAGATCTGCAAGGTTCTCAAAGCTTTAAATGTGAAATTATGAACATAGGGCATAATGCTTTAAATTATCTAGTATAACTTGAATGATAGTATAAGTAGGGTTTACAAATTCTAAGCTTGCATGCAACAATAAACCATAGGAGAAGCTTAGAGGAACTTTCCTTGGAGCTAGAAGAGCTTGGAGGGAAGAGAGAGGTCTGTTCTACAAGTTGAAGGTAAAGAAAATGAGTATTAAGTGTGGCGGGTCTATTTATCGATGGAGGAAAGAATCAGAACTTACGTTACCTGAGACACGATACAGATCAGGGATATAATCTGTGATCCATAAATTGAATCGTGAATCAAAATTGGAAAAAATATTTCTTCTAAAGTCTCATCTATGTGACCATTTACGAACCATAAATCCAAAATGCGATCCATAGATCCTACTGTATCTCTAACTAGTAGCTCAAAATATCATGATCTCCACTTACGATGAAAAGTACGATTCCATAGATTGGGTTAGCGATTCGTGAATTCTTCATAAATCTTAAGCAGTAAATTTAGGAGGACATAGGGCTTCCATCCACGATTAAATGCATAATTCATATATTCAGTGTACGGTTAGTATATTGCTCTATAATCTAATCCAGTGACATAAGATTTCTAGCTTCAATATGCGGTAGGTTTTATGGATTGTAAGTTCAATCTACGACATCAGCATAGTGATTTCTCTGAAACACTTCACTTTGGTATTTCAACTCCCCATTATTTCTATATTTGGAAAAAAGGCTTCATCCACCAAGTTCACCCTATGAAATTCACTACAGCTAAGAGCTAAGGTCGGGAATTTCTTTCAAGGGTATGGGGTATTACATGACCTCTTCCAACAGATTGAGCTCCTGGAAGAGATAACACCACACCTTGGAGAAAATTCACTAGATCGGTCCTTTATTTCATTGTAATTAAATCTACTATAGTCTAGTAAAATTAGAAATATTTCAAAGGTTTCTGTCCGAAACTATAATAATTTGTTAAAATAGTGTTGTATCCTATATGGACTGGCTCTCTAATACTCCTCTTTTTATATTGTTATTGGCCTGCTTCTTAGTG
>JACEIK010011142.1:0-36977 GCA_018107945.1 Datura stramonium
TCTCTACAATTTACATGAAAATGTACAAACATTGTTGGATAAACAAGGCAAAAACGATGCATTTGAGTATCACTTGGGCATATAAATATGCCCCAGATCATCTACCACCACTCGAATGGAGTCATAATCTCAGCGAGTGCGAGGTAGGCCTGTAACGAAATCCATATTTATCTCCTCCCACTTCTAAGTGGGAATGCGAATATCCTGAAGTACACCTCCCGGCCTTTGATGCTCGACCTTCACTTGCTGACAGTTTGGACATTTGGCTACGAACTCTACAACATCCCTCTTCATACCATCCCACCAATAGATTTCTCGCAAGTCCCGATACATCTTCGTGGATCCTGGATAGATAGATTATCTGGTTCAATGTGCCTCATGCAATATCCGAACCCTCAAATTATCAACGTCCAGAACATATATTCGACCCTGGTATCGTAGAACACCACCTCCCCTTGGGAGAAAACCTCCACTTTCTGACTCTGCACCGCCTCCTTCAGCTTCCTCAAAATTGGATCCTCAACTTTCTTAGACTTGACATCCACCACCAGGGATGATTTTGCCCCATTTTGCACCATAACACTGCCATGGGTTGAGTCGACCAATCTAACCCCCAGTCTTGCAAGTCGGTAAACATCCTTCACCAACTCCTTCTTTCTCTCATCCACGTGGGACACACTCTCTGTAGAGAGCCTACTAAGCGCATCCACAACCATATTAGCCTTGCCCAGATGGTAGAGGACACTCATGTCGTAGTCCTTTAGTAACTCCAACCACCTCCTTTGCCAAAGATTTAGATCTTTTTGTGTAAACACATATTGCAAGCTCTTGTGATCCGTAAATACATCCATGTGGACCCCATACAAGTAATACTGCCATATCTTCAACGTAAACACCACCGCGGCAAACTAAAGATGATGGGTTAGGTAATTCTTTACATGATCTTTCAGCTGTCTCGAGGCATACGCTATTACCTTCCCACGCTGCATCAGCACACATCCCAGTCCGACTCTCGAAGCATCATAATATACAACAAAGCTATCAGTACCCTCAAGTAAAGTCAACATTGATGCTGAATTGAGTCGGGTCTTCAACTCTTGGAAACTTTTCTCACAAGAATCCGACCATTGAAACTTCACCTTTTTCTGAGTCAACATAGTCAAAGCTGCCGCAATAGATGCGAAGCCCTCAACAAACCTCCGGTAGTATCTAGCTAAACCCAAGAAACTTTAAATTTTCGAAGGGTTTACTGGCCTTGGTAAATTCTTCACCGCTTCAATTTTCCGCGAATCCACCTTTATGGCTTCTCTTGACACCACATGACCCAAAAATTCCACCGAGTCTAACCAATACTAACACTTACTGAACTTTGCATATAGCTGACGATCCTTGAGGGTCTGAAGTACTACTCTCAATTGAGCAGCATACTCCTCCTCGCTCCATGAGTATATCAAGATGTCATCAATGAACACAATCACGAACATGTCCAAATATGACTTGAACACCCCTTTCATTAGATCCATAAAAGATGCAAGGGAATTGGTTAGTCCTAAAAAGATAACAACAAATTCGTAGTGACCATATCGAGTCCTAAAAGCGGTCTTCGGGATGTCACTCTCTCGAACCCTGAGCTGGTGATACCCAGACCTGAGATCAATCTTGGAGAAGCACTTGGCACCCTAAAGTTGGTCAAACAAATCATCGATATTGGTTAAGGGGTACCTGTTCTTGACGGTAACCTTGTTCAACTACTGATAGTAAATACACATGCAAAGGGAACCGTCCTTCTTTCGAACAAATAGAACTGGTGCACCCCATGGACACTGGCTCGGTCTAATGAAGCCTTTATCCAACAGATTCTTTAACTGATCCTTCAATTCCTTTAGCTCGGTTGGATCCATCCTATAGGGAGGAATAGAGATAGGCTGCGTATCGGGTAAGAGATCAATGGCAATGTCGATTTCCCTCTCAGGAGGAACACTTGGCAACTAGTTAGGAAAAATATCCGGATACTCACACACCACCGAAACTGATTGAATAGTTGGGATCTCAGACTCAACATCCTTAACCCTAACTAGATGATACATGCAGACCTTAGAAATCATCTTCCTAGCCATAAGATAGGAAATAAATCGACTTGTTGGTACCCCCGAACTACCCTTCCACTCCAACACTGACTCACCCGGAAATAAGGTAGCTGCTAGATCTAGCAATGCATAAACATCAATATGAAAGACACGCAATATATCGGTGACCATGTTTGGTGAAGTATCCTGCTCTTGGCGTGAGGCAAGGGCATAGAATCGGGTTTGGCGTTTCCCGCTACCTCCACTAGTCGATGCTCCCTGCGGAGCAGAATGGGCTGGAGCTGCTGTTGTCCTAGTGGTACGTGCACGCCCCCTTATCATCACCCTGTCTAGCACATGGGCACGCTCGTCGCATGTGCCCAGATCTACCACACCCATAAAAAACATCTGAACCGAGTAGGAACTCCCTGGCATGACTCTTACCACACTTTCTACAGGCTGGAGAGGTATACTCTAACTGGGTGCCTGTCTAATCCCTTGATCCTGAAGCCTAGCTCCTCTGATCACCCCTAGGTCTAGATGGAACACTAGCTGATGATGGTGCTGGGGCTAGTGATTTCTGCTGAAACTGTGGATGGTAACCACCGCCGGACCTCTGATGTGAAAACCCACGGCTATCCATCTGAGCCCTCTTTGCATCCCTCTCCCTCGCATGATCCACCTCCATCTGCTGGGCGTACAACACTATGCGAGGAAAGTCCATATCCTTGTTAAGCATGGCAGTCCTGAAATCCTTGTTTAAATAACCAGCCACACCATGAAGGAATCGGCTCACCCGCACCCTCTGATCCATCACTAACACTGGGGCATACTTTGACAAATGAGTGACCTCAAGCGAATACAGCAGTGTCATCTTTCCCTGCTTGAGATTCACAAACTCCGCTGCTTTCAACTCCCTCATCTATCGAGGGAAGAACCTGTCAGGAAAAGCTTGTGGAACTCATCCCAGTTGATAGGGTCCGCTTTCGCTACCCTGCTATCCTTCCATTGCTTGTACCAAATATGAGCGACCTCTTTTAGCTGATAAGAGGCCAAGTCAACACATTGCCCATTTGTCACCCCCATAACCTGAGTGACCTTCAAGATCCCTTCCATAAAATCGTGTGGATCCTTGTCCACCTTTGATCCTGTAAACTCAGGAGGGTTCATCCTCAAGAAATCTCTAATTCGAGACGCCGCTGCATTGCCATTCTGTGGGACCTGCGCAATAGCCTGCTGGTTGACCTGAGCGATCAAGGCCTACGTCAACATCTAAATAGCCACCCGAAACTCAGGGTGGGCAACTGGATCTAGTGCCTGGGGCTCCTGAACAAGTGGGGCTTGCTGATTCCCATAGTTATTTCCACCCCCGTGGCCTTCATTATTTCCTTTCCTCCTTTCATTCATTCTTCTAGGAGCCATAATTTCTGCAATCGCGAATTGCACGAATTAGAAGGATGGAGAGACTTTTCATCGCACGAAATAGAACATGAAAGAAGGGAACATTTCCTAAACGTCTAGTAGCCTCTTCATCATAAGTGTGGTGCATTTCACACCCATGAAAAAGACTCTACTTAACACGACTTTTAGACACCCTAGGAAATTCCAAACCTATTGCTCTGATACCAAGTTTGTCACGACCCGAACATATACCCGGATTGTAGACACAAGACAAGGGACCCCGAGAGACCCTAAGACGACCCATGGCACATGCATACAGCTATTATCATTAAAATAAGCGGAATACTAAACATAAAACATAAAAAAACGTAACCATAGCATAACATAAGTAAATACTAGACGTACACATAAGCTGAGTAGACATATTTTCTGAAAGCCTCTACTACATATGAGGGTTTTATGGGACAACATCCCCAACTAACCCGAACAATACTGAAACACAAGATAACATAAAATTCTATCAAATTGTCCTCAGAACATGAGGACTCACCACAAATTTGAGAGCATGAGCTGAGATGGACTAAGGATGAGGATGAGCTTGAACTGGGGACCCTATATCATGAAACGATACATCATAAAAAGTACGTGGTCAGTATGTGGAATGTACCAAGTATGCAAGGTAACTAAAATGGACATTAAAATTAAAATAAACTCATAAATAAACATAGGAGGAGTACATCATGCTTGTATCATAAACTTCGTAAGTAAACATAAGGCTTCAGACTTTTAAATCATTCAAAAATCATTCATCATCAGAATCAAAAATAAAATTTATCAAAAAATAACTTTATCCAATAACATAAATATAACAATGCATAAGACATGCGAAACAATGGGAGGACTCGTCATAACCGACGCCATTATGGTAGAGCCTTTCATAATGCCCCAACTATATCTCTCAAGTGGGCAGCGTCAACCCTGGCTTGCCAGGCGAGGGTCGTGAATTAGGCATGATATCACATTTGAGGGGATCATTATCAATATAATATATCATTAGAAACCCATGGTGGCACGTGGTTATGAGACACCGACGTAGTCCCTTGAACGTCGGGCTGCTCGGTGCTAGACATGGCTCCCAAAAACATGCATATATGCTCATACATAAATCAATAAAATCAAACATTAAGATTCATTGGCTAAAACATAACATTTATCATCATTGATCCCCTTTAAAACATGCTTAGCTAAGAATCAAAGGCCCTTTTCATCGGCCGACATCATAAATCGACAAATCATGTAATTTGTTCATAAATCGCAAATCATTCTTCAACATGTGGGAATTTCCCAATTCTTTAACATATTCAATTCTTTAAAAAATATGCTTTTAAACATGGTTAACTTGAAATCATGCTTTTCCATCATCAATAAACTCAAAATATTTAATATTCATCTTAAATCATAAATTTCATGAACTCTCATCAATGGGAATTTTAGATTTAAAAAGCTTGAAACATGATTTTAAGAAAAATAATATAAAACCTATCCATCATTCATAATTCAATAACTAAAACTCAATTAAATCATACCCATAAAGAGAAATCACATTTTCATGCATTTGGGTAAAAACCCATAGAAGTTGAATAAGAGAATTCATGATTTAATTGAAATTTGGCCATGGGTTTGAAAGGATTCACCCATTCTAAACCCTACATAACTGTAAATGGAATGATTTCAATGTTCCTTGAATACCCACAAAGAAATTGATGGAATTTTGGAGAAGAAGACCTTGAATCTCCCAAAAACCCCTCTAAAAGCTCTTGCATGGTAATGGGTATGCATTAGGGACTTAACCCATCTTATCACACTCATAAAAATACAAAATGACATAGTTCAGGGTCTCAACGCATGGGAAAGTCGAAATTGCCCTTACTGAAATTTCCCTTTAAAACTGCTCCGGACGGACCAACGACCGATCCAACGGGTCATTGCACAATACCCCGACTCGTGGTATCGACTCACTGGGTCCACTGTCTCATGAAAAACCTCAGGTTCTTCCCATGACTCATCACGACGAGTCGTTGCTTCAATCAATGGGTCGTTGGATCGACCATCGTCAACTCCTTGACCAATCTGAACTTCCCATACCACGAGCCTCACCAAGACTCGTGGTGGCTTCCAATGAGTCATGGTCTCAATCCATTGTATACACTGAAATTCTCAACCCACAAGTAATGAATAGAAAAATGGGTCGTCACTTCTCACCACGAAACATGGGATGCCCCATTGTTTCCCCCATCAGCCTAAGTTGAGCCCTTCCTACGACCGCTAACAACAACTCATTTTTCCTGACAACGAGTGGTTACACCATCCGTTGTCACCACTGCTTCGCTGAACCCCTATACCACGATTGATTCCGATGACTCGTGGTATCCAACCAAGAATCGTTGAGTCGCCCGTCCTATGATATTTTTTGCTAGTTTTCTGCACTTTTCAGATTCAACTCTCGGGTCTATTCTCAGGCGTTCTTGGGGTATTACACCGCCATACTGAACCCATCTGATGATGAAGCCCAGCATATTTTACAAATTTGAGTCGGGTTGTCCATGATGGAAGTGTATTATATATCTTTCAAGGAAAAAAGATCTATCAATGATGAAATTCATTTGAAGTAGTGTCCTTCAAAAAATATTTCCTTGATATTTACTATCAGATCGGTATGCGGGATTAGGGTCCATTAACTATATTCATAGACCCATACTTCCCCTAGTTGGTGTGGGAGTTCCACACATCATACAGGGTACGACAAAGCATCTTGAGACACAAATGCCGGGTGGATATAATACCATGCTTTCCGTATGTGTGGGTGCGCTACTAAGAAGTGGACATCACCCCAACGACAATAAACTCTCTCTATTCGGCTGAGCCAATTTACCAAATTCAGTTTTTAGAAGGAAGGTGGAAGATGTAGAAAATCAGTTCCAATGGGTAGCCAGCACAATTGCGAGAGATCAACCTTAATGGGTCATCTCAAAAGGACTAATTCACCGTGGTGATCTAAATTTTAAGGCTCGTATGTGGCTAGATTTTGTATGTGGTCGGATTGTCCCCTCCCAGAATACAACAAAGGTCCCCATTGAAGTTGCAATTCTTATCGATTGCATCATGGATCATACACATATAAAGGTTGGAGAAATCATAGTAGACAAATTCAAAAGAAAGGCTAAACAACAGGAAACATCATTACCTTATCCCAACCTTGTGAGTATGCTATGCCTATATGCTTCATGCCATTTTTTTTTGCCATTGGATAAAACCGTGAAGGCTGAGGGTTGATTACTTTGGACAAAAAAACTAACAAAGATTTTCCAGCCACAAAGCAGCCCAAAGGAATGGGGGCAAGGATTGACCAACCACCCTCCATGTTCTTTAGTACAACCGCAGGATCTTTCTAAGTAACCATAGTCACCACTTCACCACCAACATACATATTGACAATAGCACAAATGGCCCTAGTTCATGAGAGCTAGATTGTAAAGTTGGCCAAGACAATACCTATAATGATTCAGCAAGCCATTAGGAAAGCCATGCAACCTGCTAAAAACAAGTTGAGAGGCCTCTATGCTAAATTTGATGTCTTAGAAAATGATGTGATGACCTTGCAAGAGGAGTTGGCAAGATATAAAAATCCTTAATCCTCCAACAACATGGACCCCCTACCTTAGCAAACATGTGACCCAGCCCGAGGCGCCCAAAAGTCCACCAAATGATTGGTGGGTGGGGTTTGAAAACTCCATGAAAGTTATGTATGATGAAGAAATATATCATAGTCGTGCAACGCCCCGTCAGATGCTCACTGTAAGAGAAGTAGATCCATCATGGACACCCGGTGGGGTAGATACCACTTCTTATCACGGGCTCAGCGCCCTACTGGATAAATGGGTAGTGTTACACCCCGTAGGATTCCGGGCACCTAGATGGCCTATTCGCGCGTTGGTTAAGCATATTTGAAAGCCATACGTGCTAGAAAAAGGCCCGGGAAAAGATCGGACGTGAAACCTGTTGGACCATCACGGAGTTGACCATCACGGAAGGAGCCGGGCAGAGCACCTCCGCGATGGCACCGTGTCACTTCTGAGGCGGGCCACCGCGTTGGCTCCATGACGCTGGGCCCGTCTGTGCCCAAGTATATAAAGCCCCACTTCGATTTTAAATCATTTCATACTTTAAATTTCCAGAAAATTCAAGGTGGAGAACAGAGAGTACGAAGGGATTTATATAATATCGTCCAATTACGTTGCCAAACATAGTCCAAATATAAATTAACCTCGTGTACCGAGGTATTTAGCGTACAGGAGCATTCCTAATAATTTAGTTTTGCCAAATTCGGCCGACAAATCGTCGAGCTACCGACTAAGGTAAGTAGAATTGCCCAAATTATGTCAAGGTGTCTTTAGCCGTAAAGTGAATATTTCTCCTTCCTCGGACTTCTGAAAAATAGCAAGTTTTGACCGTTTTCTTCCGATAGCTTCCTTAAGTTTAGCTATAAATATATCGAAAGTTATTGTTCAGAATAGTGATGTAATTAGTACTAATTGGCGGGTATATGATGCAACTTGGGAGAAATAGCTGAGTACTGACCGAGCTTCGTCCGACAATCTTGGATAACTGAGGTTAAGGTATGTAAAGCAGCTTCTTCAAGTGAATAGCTTTAGCCTTGTAATCATAGTAAACTACGTAATTGAGTTCTCGAGTTGAATGTTGAGTATTGAGTAAGTTCGTAAATCTGGTTTATGTTGTTGTATCGTACTCATCCAAAGTCGCAGCTATGCGCCAAAGGGCGAGCTAGCATTCCAGATTCAATATAGCCTATTATATGATTAGCAAGCATGTTGTTAGAATAAAAAGATATAGATTTTCAGAATAAAGCTAGTAAGCAAAATCAGATAGACAGACATGCAATTTTGGCTGCATTAGCCATCAGTTAGATGATATCTTGGCTACAGATTAGCCATTCGTACAAATGATATCTTAGCTACAGACAGCTTACATCCAGAAGATAGTATCGTGGCTATGTGACAGCCATACAGCTAAATAAAGATTACATAATCAGTTTAAACAGTAAAGAATCGATAAAACAATTTAAAGAAATCGAATCCTATAGTACTTTTCAAAGCTTAAACATGCTTGCTATATATGTGTGCTATTTGTTTGTTGAGACTTGATATTGTTGTGAGGGCATCTTATTGAGCGACCTCGCCCATGGCTGGTAATCGTGTCGCCCACTGAGCGGGTGTGTTTACGTCACCCAAGGAGTGGCACATGTCGCCCCCGCTTGGACGAAGACGTGGATGAAGCTTTCCCCATATCAAAGTCGGACAAGATTACAAAGAGCTGCATAGTCCTCGCTGAGCCAGCGCCTGTGAACAGACAGCGCTTTAGATACAAGATATTAAAGAGGAGTCCTCCTGGACTTAAACGGTTATTTATATCGGAGGCTATGGCCCGAGCCGAGACCTGTGGGCCGGGCAGAGGTGGTCAGAGTTAGTAGATGAGTAGAGTGACTTTATTTGGCCGGTTGACCCGGTAGTATAGATTGTTTGCTTGCTTGGCGCCATCCGGCTTATGGGGGCTGGTATTGGCTCTTGCTTGCTACTTGTATATCTATTTATGTGCTATATACTAGTTAATAGACAGCAGCCGTCAGCGTTTGCAGTACGCTCCTCGCTCTCTATCGCCATTAAAGCCCGATTTAGTTCACGCTTCTTCTTATCTGTTATCTCCTGCTACACAGAATTTCTAGTTATGTTATCTATATTCAGTTGTATTCAGTTGTTTTCAGTTGCTTTGCATACTCAGTACCAGCAGTACTGATGCCCATTGGGGCGCTGCATTACTGCTCCGCAGGTATTAATAGACGAGGAGGCGATCCTGTGGATTCCACTAAACCTATAGAGTCATCACTCGTCATCCTGTGAGCCTGATTTCCAGAGGTGTAGCTCTTTTCCTTTTGTTGTACAGTATGGGTAGGTCGGGCCCTATCCCGACCATTTCTTTCAAGACTCATAGAGGCTTGGCAAGATTGTATATATTTATCTCCGTGGTCGGTTGAGCCTGGCCGTGTGAGGCCGTGCAGGGCCGTTATAGCTGTTTAGCATCTGCTTTGCGTTGGCTGTAGCCATAGTTTGATAGTAGTGGTGACCCATGGTCACGTAGCCATTCAGTATTCTTTTTGTTGAGTTTTATAACTAGACAGCATATGGTAGCCTTGTCGGCCCGCATAGGTTCCTTGTTAGAGTATGTTTCTCGGTTAGCCGTTATTACAGAACAGGTGGCTATAGGCCCAGCTGGTATCAGAGCAGGTCATATCCCAGGAGACTGCAAGCCGTGCTAAGAGAGAGTCTTGTCTATGGATGTGTTGTGCACCACATACTATAGGCAGGAGGTCACGAGGCATGATAGGATGGTTACTCTTCTTTCTTAGTCAATGTATATAGAGCGGTACAAACTTAGGTTGCGTCCCTAAAACTTATCGTATTCTTTTTGTCTACAGATAAGAATGGCAGATCAGGCACCCTGCCACCTGCGTAAGAATAGACAAGAGCAGAGAAGGCACCAGATGCCCGCCTAGGCCAGTCACCGATCCGAGGGCGATAGAGGCTTCATCATAGCCCTCTCAGTAGTCCCCCTCATATCAGGAGCCATTGGGCACTACACTGCCCCCGATAGCTCCCGTACCTCTTCGCCATCGTGATCAAGAAGTTCGTAACGTCAGAAGTTATGTTGGCACAAATGATGGCCACACATACGCTGCCACCTGTAAAGAACAGAGTCTTCAGTGGGTCGTGTAGTTCCAGGTTAGGAGTTTTTGGCACTGGGTCCCCCACGCCACAGTGGTCAAATCAGGCAGAGGACCTCAGACTTTCTAGATCAGATGCAGAGAATTTTCCGAGTTATGCATGTGACCTCTCGTATCCCCATTGAGTCGGGTAAAGGTTTCGGTATGGACATAGTTGTACTATGGTACGAGTCGGGAAAGGTCCCGAGGGAGAGATGTTACCCTCCGACTGACCCGGCCGGAGGCCTTCCTCGACCGTTACTTCTCTACGAGAGATCCGTCAGGCCCGGATGGATTCAGCTTTTGCATCTCGGAGCAGGGGGCGAGAAGCATATGCGAGTATGCTTACGCTTGACTCCTTAGCCCGCCATGTCTAAAGATTTGTTGATACTTTATGCCTTCTAGAGTTCAAGGATTTATTATGGGTCCGAACCCGGAATGTATTGAAGCATGCATGACGCTACGTTACGAGAGGATATGGATATTGCCCGAGTACAAAGCCTTGCTCGACTTCGAGGGCCTTAGACACAAGGACAGGCGAGATGCCGTACGAATGAGGAACAGCCGCGCAGACAGAGAGATCAGATGAGATGCAAAAGGAGGTTCAAAGAGACTCAGCCACTTTACTCATCGACACCCCCTAGACCCCCACCTCCACCACACCAAGCTAAATAGGTAGATCTCGGCTGGCGAGGGCAATGAGCTCAGCGCTCTAGAATAGTAGATTCCCCCCAAGTAAAGAGAAAGGAGAGCAAGAGCAGATTTGACACCCCACCCCCGCCCTTATTGCACCGACCACACACTCGGAGCTTGTAGATATGGCTCCTTCCGGGGGTGTTATATTTGTGGGCGTGAGGGGCATCGGATGAGAGATTGTCCGACTGTGAGGCAAGAGGGCGTAAATGGGCCAAAGAGTGAGATCCTCAAAGGCCACGAGTCTCAGCAACTCGGCAGGCGTGGTGCCCATGTGTTCGGCACAGAGGCCGAGGTAGATTAGGAGCCTTCAGTTCAGGCACGGGCTCAAACTCAGACTTATGCACTACTGTGGAGACATGACTCAGAGGCGTTCCTGCATGTAGTAACAGTAATTTATGACTATCTGTTCATGCCTCGCTTATGTACTGATCGATCCAGGATCCACTATGGTTGCTATTACCCCATTGGTGGCACGAAGTTTAATATCGCACTTGAGTTATTACGCCAGCCCTTTTCGTTGTCCACACTAATGGGTGACTCTATTGTAGCTAGTAGAATTATCGAGGTTGTGGCTAGTAGAGGTTGCTGATCGCCAGACTACGTAGATCCGGTAGAGCTAGAAATGATAGACTTCGATGCCATAATAGGAATGGATTGGTTAGTGCCGTGCTATGCCAATGTAGAATGTTGGACCAAGACGGTCCAATTCCACTTTCCAGAGAGGCAAGGGAGGAAAGGCAGCACAAACCTACACCAAAGCAAGGTAGGCTTTATTTCTACCTTTCCTCGCGAGGAAATTGATAACTAAGGGATGTATTTAACACCTGGTCAGGGTTCGTGATGTTCAAGTGCACTCCGACACCTAGTCTCGTTCCGTGGTGAACGAATTCCCTGATGTGTATCCGTGATGAGTTACCCGGTATTACCCCAGAAAGGAAATAGATTTTGCTATTGATTTGTTACGACACTCAAATTCTATATCAATTCCTCCCTATCGCATATTCTAAGCAGAACGTAGAGTTAAAGGAGCGTATGAAAGATTTGCTAGATATGTCATCTAAGCCGAGTACTTCACCATGGGGTGCGCTTTTAGTTCTATTTGTGAGAAAGTAAGATGGCTCGCTCCGCATCTGTATAGATTATCTCAGCTTGAATAAAGTTACAAGTAAAGAACAAGTACCCGCTTCCTAGAATAGATGATTTATTTGATCAATTACGTGGTTTATACTTTTCCAAGATTAACTTGTACCCGGATATCATCAAAGTTCGAGTAAGTGAAAGAGACATTCCCAAAACGACGTTCAGACCCGATATGGACACTTTGAATTTCTAGTTATGTCCTTTGGGCTAACGAATGCCCCTAAAGAATACATTATGACCTGATGAATAGTATTTCTGCACTATACCCGGACTGCTCATGATATTTATTGATGATATTCTAGTGTAATCTTGCTCAAGCAGAGCACCAGCTCATTTAATGGGCGTTGCTCAAGATTCTCGTGGACCGTCGCTTATATGCTAAGTTTTCCAAGTGTGAATTCCGCTTAACTCAAGAGCCTTCTTGGGGCATATTATGTCGTATGCTGGTATACCGGTTGACACGCGTAAAATAGAAACAGTAAAAACATGGCTAGGCCTACCACTCCGACCGGCCCGAAGTTTTCGGGGTTAGCGGGATATTACACAGAGATTCGTCAAGGGTTTTCATTATAGCAGCAATCTCCGACTCAAACCGGGATGGTAAAGCAGCAGTTTCAGTGGACAGAGGCATGCGAGCAGAGCTTCCAGAACTAAAAAGACAGATTAACCTCCGCCCCCAAAGTGTTAGCATTGCCGAAGGTACGTATGTTGTCTGGGTATTATACGCATCGCCGGGTTGGGCTGTGCGTTGATGCAGCACGGTAAAGTGATTGCGTATGCTTCCAGACAGCTGAGGAAACACGAAAAGAATTACCTACCTAATGACCTGAAAGTTAGCCGTAGTGATTCACGCCTTAAAGATGTGGAGATTACTATTATGGCATCCATAATATTTTCGCATCATAAGAGCCTCGCAGTATATCTTCACCAGAGGAAGTTGAATCTGTACAGCGTCGCTGGTTGGTTGCTAAAAGATTATGACGTGGATATTCTGTATCATCCTAGAAGAGCTAATGTTGCAGCGTATGCTCTCAATAAGTCCATGGGAAGTTTGGCGTATTTGCACTCAGCAGCCAGGAATTGGTCGAGAGATACATCATGAAGAATTTAGTCGTCAGGTAGCAGAAACAGAGGACAATAGAGCGGTAGTTCGTAAACCGCCGTGTCATCATTAGTGGTGGAAGTAAAGGAACGACATGAGGATCCCGACCTCGATCCAGCCTTAAGGACAAATATTCCAGGGAAAGCGCGATTTCCAGGTAACAGAGGATGGAGGCTATGCTGTAAAGACTGCTTCTGTGTTCCGTATGTTTCAGGCTCCGCCAATAGATTATGAACGAGGTACATTACGCCCGCTATTCTCTTCAATTCTCGTGATGAAAATGTACCATGATATTAAGGAGAACTACTGGTGGCCAGGTATGAAAAGAGAAATTGCTGAATTTGTAGCCCAGTGTCAGAATCGCCAACAGAAAGCAGAACACCAGAAACTGTGCGGGTTAACTCAGATACAACAGGCTTCTTCGGAAATGGGAAGTAGTGAATATTGATTTTGTGGCAGATTACCCTGCAGCCATAGACACGATTCTATATGGGTGATAGTAGACAGACTGACAAAATCAGCCCATTTCCTACCAGTGAAAACTACCTTCTCAAATAAGATTATGCCAAGTTGTATATCGAGAAATAGTCGATTGCACCTGAGTGCCAATATCCATTATTTTACGAGGAGCATAGTTTACGACTAGATTTTTTTTGGCAGTCATTTCAGAGAGGTCTGGGTACGCAGATTAATTTGAGCATAGCATTCCCCACCTCAGACAGATGGGCAAGCCGAACGCACTATTCGGACGCCGAGGATATGCTACAAGCATGTGTGCTAGATTTTGGTGGTAGCCGGGATGAGCATTTGCCTCTAACGAGTTTTTCTTATAATAATAGCTATCACTCGCCTATCCAGATGGCGCCTTTCGAGCATTATACGGGCGAAAATGCAGATCGCCGATTGGCCGGTTTGAAATAGAGAATCGCGTTGATTGCGCCTGCATATTATTCACAGCCGAGGAGAAGGTAAAGCTTACGAGAATGCCTACCGATCGCACGTAGCCGCCATAAATCATATGCAGATGTGCGGCGCAGAACTGGAATTCGATGTGAATGACTCGGGTATTCTTGGAAAGTGTCTCTGGCGAAAGGGGTGATGAGATTTGGCAAGAAAGGTGTTCTGTACCCAAGATTTGTTGGGCCTACCACTTCTGCTGAAAGATAGGCCGAGTGGCATATGAGTTGAACTTGCCTCTAGAGTTAGAATCCGTTCATCCGGTCTTTCATGTATCCATGCTGAGGAAATGCATAGGAGCCCCATCCAGAGCAGTCCTGCACCAAGATATCCGTGTTACGTAAGAGCCGGTCTACGAAAAGGTTTCGTGATTATCCCAGATGCACAGACTTAAATTTGAGAACTAAAGATATTGCGTCTGTCAAAGTATTGTGGCATAACAGGAACTGAGAGGAGATGACATGGGAGGCGGAGGGAAGATATGAAAGTTATGTATCCTCACTTGTTCCCACTCTAGTCAGTGGAATGTGCGTATGTTAGTATTGTTACCTATGCGCTGCCTTATAGTTGCGTATGTATAAATGAGAAAGATTGATGTTTAGCTATCAAATGAATCCTATAGTATTGTGTGCAAGACTGTATTGGACTTTTCTCGTGTTTTAGGTTTTTGGGATAGTCCAGGCCACAGGAAACTTCACAAATTCTCCTAGAAACAAGCTGTTAGTCGTAGAAGTCCCTCTAGATAGCGCCATTAGAGGGAGAATGTTCTTAAAGGGGGAGAATGTTACACCCTCGTAGGATTCCCGGGGCACCGATATGGCCTATTCGCGCGTTGGTTAAGCATATTTGAAAGCCATACGTGCTAGAAAAAGGTCTGGAAAAGATCTACTATGAAACCCGTTGACCATCACTAAGGAGCCTAGGGCAGAGCACCTCCCATGATGGCACCGTGTCACGGAGGCGGGGCCACTGCGTTGGCTCCATGACGCTGGGCCTGTCCAGGCCCAAGTATATAAAGCCCCACTTCGGTTTTAAATCATTTCATACTTTAAATTTACAGAAAATTCGCGTGAGAACAGAGAGTACGAAGGGGTTGGTATAATATCATCCGATTACACTGCCAAACGTAGTCCAAATCTAAATTAACCTCAAGTACCGAGGTATTTAGCAAAGAGGGAGCATTCCTACGGATTTTGTTTCAAGAAATTCGCCGACAAATCATCGAGCTACCTGACTAAGGTAAGTAGAATTGCTCCAAACTAGTGTCAACGTGCTCCTAGCCGTAAAGTGAATACTTCTCCCTTCTGGACTTCTGAAAAATAGCAAGTTTTTGACCGTTCTTCGATAAGCCTATGTTTAGGCTATAAATATATCAAAGTGACGTTGTCTTCGTGAATAGTGATGTAATTAGTACTAATTGACGTGTATATGAAATGCAACAGAAATAGTTGAGTACCGACGAAGCTTCGTCCGACAGTCGGATAACTCGAGGTTAAGGTATGTAGCCAGTTTCTTCGCAAGTTAGTAGTTTTAGCCTTGTAGATCATAGAAAACTCCGTAATTGAGTTCCCGGAGTTGCACGTTGAGTATTGAGTAAGTTCAAAACTGGTTTTGCGTTGTTGTATCGCATCGCCTCGAAATTCAAGTGAAAGCATGCTCCAGAGGGCGAGTTAGCATTCCGCATTTAGTATAGCCTATTATATGATTGGGTCAAGCATGTTGTTAGAATAAAAGATAAGCAGATTTTTGTGAATAAAGTTAGTAAGTAAAATTAGATAGGACAGACAGCAATTTTGGCTACGTATTAGCCATTCAGAGCGCATGATATCTTGGCTACAGATTGGCCATTCAGACGCATGATATCTTGGCTATAGATTAGCCATCCGGGACAGATAGTATCGTGGCTACAGATTAGCCATACAAAGCTTAAATAAAGATTACGTAATCGCCTTAAAACAAGAAGAATCGATAAACACGTAAAGAAATCAAAAATTCGTATAGTACTTTTCAGCTTAAACATGCTTGCTATATATGTGTGCTATTTGTTTAAGAGACTTTGATGTTGTTGTGAGGGCATCTTATTGAGCCTCCTCGTCGCCCCTGGGTTGGTAATCGGCCGCCGAGCGGGTGTGGGTTTACGTCACCCAAAGAGGGCATGCCGTCCCAGCTTTGACGAAGATGGGATGAAGCTTCCATATCAGTTGATCAAGATTACAGTACGTATAGCTCGTTGAGCGCAAGCGCCCAGGAATGTATACAGCTTTTAGATATAGATACAAGATAGAGTCCTCCGAACTCGTACACGGTTAATTATATCGAAGGCTATGGCCCGAGCCGAGACCTGAGTGGGGCCGGCAGAGGTGCTCGTGGTTAGTAGATTGGTGGAGTGACTTATTTTGGTAGGTTTTACCCGGTAGGGGTATATAGATCGTTTGTTTGCTTGGCGCCATCCGCTATGGGGGTTGGTATTGGCTCTTTTCTTGCTACTCGTATATCTATTTATGTCATATACTAGTTAATAGACAGCAGGTCAAGGCCGTCTACAGGTACGCCCCGCCCTATCACATGTAAAGCCTCGATTCGGCTCATACTGCCTTCTTCGTATCCAAATATCTCCCTACTATACAAAATTGCTAGTTATGTTATCTATTCCGCTGTATTCAAGCTTGTTTTCAGTTGCTTTTGCATACTCAGTACCAGCGGTACTGACGCCCAGGTACTCCAGACGAGGAGGCGATCCCTCGTGATTCCAACAACTATAGAGTCATCAACTCCTATCGTCCGAGCCCGATTTCCAAGAGGTGTAGCTCTTTTTTCCTTTTGTTGTACAAGATGGGGTAGGTCGGGGCCCTGTCCCGACCATTTCTTTTAGTACTCATAGAGGCTTGCAGATTGTATATATTTATCTCCCTGTGGTCGGTTGAGCCGGTCGCGGTGAGAAAGTTACCGATAGCCGTTTAGCATTCCTGCTTATGTTGGCCGGTAGGCCATAGCTTGATGTGTAGGGTGACCTTACCAGTCACGTAGCCATTCAATATTCTTTCTGTTGAGTTTCATATGACTAAGACAGCATGGTGGCCTTGTCGGCCTCTGCGTAGGTTCCTTGCGCTATGAGTATGTTTCCGGTTAGCTGTTATTACAGCCGGTGTGGCTATAGGCCTAGTTAGCCGGAGGCTGTGCTTTACAGCCGTTATAACCCTTTATTTTCAGAAACCTGAGTTAGAGTTAGCCAGGCACCAGATATGCCTAGGCCCACCAGTTAGCAGTCCAGGTCCTACTAGGGCACCAGTGCTGCCATACCCCCAGGCGGGGCGTGATGTAGTTCCCTGACTTGAAACCATTAGAACTCCCACATGATCCATTGATGGCCGTTGCATTGGAAATTGCCTCTTGGCATTTTGATGTAGCTACATACTCACGAATCCCTCATCCCAACCACTACATCTTGCAGGGAGTCCTCTTTAATTGTTTTTCTTCTCTTTGTACATTGAGGGTTGGTGTGTTATTTTAACTTTGGGGGAGAGGAGGTATCTTATTTTGATGAATGTTGAGTTATGAAGCAAGTTTCATTAGTTCTTTTGAATGGGTCCTTATTCTTAGTGCCTAAATTTGTGACCTATGTTCTATTTTATTTGCCTTTGTAAATAGTAGATAGTAATAAAACTCTAAGGGTTTTCTTCCACTTCACTGTTCTTTCCTAAGGAGCAGCTTTTCTTCTTTTCCTTTTGTTTGTCAATCCGGGTTTGACATTTCCCAGTGATAGATTGTGAGGCGACTTTATTAAGGGAATATGCCATTTCTTTCTTTCAGTCTTTGTGGAATCGTTTTGAGAGGTACCATAAAAATTTTTGGAATGTGGCATGAAAATGAAAAAATTGGGCATTTGAAATAAGAAATGTAGCACTCTCTTGTCATACATTACAGATTTCCTATTTGGCTTGTGAATTTGCATGTTCTCATGTTTTGAATCTAATTCTTATGATGATAATGACTTGTGTGGACTCTTGGGTGTAATTACTGTGTGGTAAGGATCTTTGTGAATCTCTATGCTTTTCTTTTTCTAGAACTTGCCCTATGTGAGATTCACAATAAGGAGAAATTCCTTAGATGTAGTTGCACATATAACATGATTTTAGGGCTTCATTTGACTACTCATTCTTCTCACAAAAATGACCTCAAAAAATGTCTTTCCTTGGTATAAAATGGTGAGCCTTTTGGACTCTTTATTCTTGGAAACCACATTCATAAGCCAATGTCCCCTTTTTAATCCCCTCTTGTTGGCACCAACCTCCCTAATTTCTAGTGCGTTAAGTGAATGGGGTTAATGAGGCTGGCCCGGGCCAAATAGGGAGAGATAAGGATATCAGTGAGAAAGAGGCAAAGAACCTATGTTTTGGGGTTTTCAAGAAAGGGAAATATGAGGAAGCATAAATTTGAGGTGGCACCAACGTGTGTAAAAAAAGGAATGAAATGATGAGTTGAGAAACCTTAAGGTACCAAAAGAGAAATTAAAAGTGAAATGGTGTTAGCTTTTGCTTAGACAAGGCTTAATTTGATATCCAAAGGAGCTACAAGGAAGGCCTTTCAGAAATAAAAGATGAAATGGTTACAAAAGGAGGAATAAGGTGGAGTGATATAAAAAGTTAGATGGAAAGGGTTAAAGAGTTCACGTATAGGCATCAGTGGAGGAATCTAGTCACTAGAGCCAAATAATTGTCCTACCATTACCCCTAGCCCTCATCATGACCCGCAAGGCCTAATTGATTTTGTGTGTAGTTGCTCTAAGATTAGTGGAAAATTACATGAAGGGCAAGTTTATGGGTCTTTACATGATGCATGTGATTTCTTTGGGAGAGTGAGTGTGATCCTTTTGCTATAATCCCTTATGTATGCATTGATTCCTGATAAAGAAAAGGGATCCTCTCTCTTGAAGTAAGTGGCATCATCCTCTTTTTTGAGGACACACTTGCATTGAAGCAAAGGTGTGTATTGAGGTATGAGTAGTGTGAGCTGTAAGACAAACTTTGAATGTGCAAAGGATTACGAATTGAAATGCCATGTGTACTTGATTGGATAATTTATGCCCTAGTTGTGGAAAATGAAAGTATTTGTGAATAATGACTTTGAATTCCTAAGCGTTTGAAACATTTCCACATTTTTAGGCGGAATATTGCTTCTCTTTATATGTGAGTTGGTGAATATTTTTGGGTTGTCATAGGTTAAGTGAAGTGGTCATGATGCATAAACTCTGTGGAGTAGTAGGTCATTCCTTTTGCTCGACTTATAATAAGTGCAACACTTAATGACAAGAAATGGTTCAAGTTTAGTTTTGATGAGTTGGTAATTTACCAACTTATAAGGCTCTTAAGCATGAAGCTTTAGCTTAGTTTTAAGTCATTTATATGAATTTTTTCCATTTTTTCCTTTATGTGCGTATTCGAGTTGAAAAGAAAGAGAATGAATTGGAGTAAAAAGAATGAATTCAGGTGAAAATTGGGGCTCCATTCGAGGACACTGGAAAAACACCAGTCAATTGTAGGCAAATAACCGATTTGAGGAGAAAATGCGACCGACGGCCTCGCGGATATCAACCGGCGACTCGCCGGTTCCATCACCAATAGATGCTGCATCTTGGCCGACCAAAGAGGAAATTGATTGGTGGACCGGTGGTTGTAAATCGGCTTATGTGGATGTGTTCACGAATTACAAGAGCCTTCAGTATGTGTTCAATCAGAAAGACTTTAATCTTTTTCGGGGAAGGTGGTTGGAGCTATTGAAGGAGTATGACATAAGTGTGTTAGACTACCCGTGCAAGGCCAATGTGGTGGCCGATGCCCTAAGTAGGATGTCCATGAGGAGCGTGAGCCAGATGTTGAAGAGAGCAGAAAGGAACTGACAAAAAAGATATTCACAGGTTAGCTTGGCTAGAGTGCATTTGGTTGATTCCGCCGAGGGCGGAGTAGTAGTGCAAAGTGGATCGATTCCTCATTAATCATTGAAGTTAATTCAAGGAAGGATGAAGATCCCATAATGCTTAAGCTAAAAGAAGTAGTTCTCATAACAGAAGTGGAGGCTTTCTCCAAAGGGGGAGATGGTATGCTCCAGCCAACAGGGTAGACTATGTTTCCTGAATGTAGGTGACTTGAGACAACAGATACTAGTAGAAGCACATAGTTCAAGATATTCTATCAACCTAGGTGCCACTAAGATGTACCATGATCTACGATATTTACTAGTGAACGACATAAAAAGAGACGTTGCAGAATTTGTGGCTAAGTACTGAACTACAAACAAGTTAAGGTGGAACACTGAGACCGAGGTATGACTCGTGATATCATGAAATACCCATATGGAAGTAGGAAAAAGTGAATATGTCCTTTATTACAGATCTACCTCGGACTCGCCGGTAGCATGATTCAATTTGGGTGATAGTAGACCGATGACCAAGTTAGCATAATTCCTCCAAGTTAAAACTATAGTCTCTAAATTGAGGATTATGATAGGCTATTTATCCGAGAGTTAGTTAGACTACATGGAGTGCCTTTGTCCAATATTTCAGATAGATTGTATCCGCGCTTCACTCCGCATTTCTAGATGTCATTTCAGAAAGGACTCGGTACCCAGGTCAAGATCAGCACAGCTTTTCACCCTCAGACAGATGGACAAGCTGAGTAGATTATTCAACCTTAGAAGATGTGCTGAGAGCTTGTGTGATCGATTTCAAGGGCATTTGGGATGATGACCTACCTCATATCGAGTTTGCATACAACAACAACTCACCTCTAGTATTCAGTTTGCCCCATTAAGGAATTATATGGTAGGAGGTTAGATCTCCTATAGAGTGGTTTGGATGTTGGTGAAGCTACCTTGATAGGAACAAAACTTTAGTTCATGAAGCTATTGAGAAAGTGCAACTCATCAAGGAAAGGTTGAAAACATCTCGTAGCCGATAGAAATCATATAACATGTGAGGAGAAGAGAGTTAGAATTTACAGAGATGATTGGGTTTACCTGGAAAATTTCACCCATGAAAGGGGTGATGAGGTGGGAAGAAAACTCAGTCCGAGATATATAGGACCTATTGAGTCCGGGAGGCGTAGCCGGGCAAAGGTGGGGCATATGAGTTAGAATTACCTTTAGAGTTAGCAGTTGTGCATTGAGTCTTCCATGTGTCACTATTGAAGAAATACATTAGTGATCCAATCCTTAGTCATGCCACTAGATAGTGTGGGAGTGAAGGATAGTCTCTATGTGTGTACAATGTCCTCGCTTAGGATCTTAGACCGTCGTGCTCGTAAGTCGAAATAAGGAAGTAGCTTCGGTGAAAGTCTTGTGGAGGAACCAACAAGTAGAGGGAGCCAATATGGAAGCAGACGCAGACATGATGGCCAAATACCTCATTTATTCCCTTCCAATTCAGTTTTAGCATCGTATTAAATTCTCCTCGATACTCTATTCAGCTTCATACTTATCACCTCTATTCAGATTTTTAATATGCATCCTAGTTGAATCAACACTATTAGCATGGTTTAATTAGTTTGGAGTCAGTCATTCCTTCAGAGATAAGTTCATAGTCTCATTCTGGGATTTGGTGCCTTCTTTTATCAGTTTTCCAAAAGAGTTTTATCCTTCATTCGAGGATGAATGATCCCAAGGGGATATATTGTAACACCCCGAAATCCTCTCAAACTAATCTCAAACATTGCATGAAAACTTAAAAGAGAACCAGAAATTTTTCCATAGAACGAGTTGTGGCATGACTCATCCAGTGACTAATGAGTCATGGTAAAAACGTGGCTTGGAAGGTGAAATTTTAGTGAGGAGCTCAGGTGATGACCCATGATGACTCGTTGGTCAAGTAACGGATTGTCGTGAAGGGTCATCGAGTGGAGGTTTGTAGTTCATGTTTCAGTGGAAATGAAGGACATGATGAGTCGTTAGGTCAAGAAACATATCATTGTGTTGGAGCCATCGGAAGGGTCCTGGTGAAGCTTAGCCCCTGAGGCAGTGCTTAAGACAGGAGGAGGGGACGAGTCGTGACCAACTTTGGGGTCGAAAGGAGAAATTCTGGTTCAGTGACAACGAAAGACATCACGAGTCGTTAGATCCGCGACGACTCATGAAGTCACTATTATCCATGCGAGGAAATGTTAGGGATTTTCCAGACGTCGCTACGATTTGGCACCACGAGTCATTCCCAACCCCATGACACGTGGAGTGCCTCGTGGGGACTGGCAGCAGAATTTTTTCTGCGATGCTCCAAGGGTGTTGTCGTAACTTCAAGTTATTTTTATCCCTATAATACATTGTTTGAGCACATTTTGAGAGAATTAAAGGTGTAATCGACCTAAGTCCTCCCATTCCACTCACCTCACGATCTCAGAGAAAAATGTACCCTATCAGGCACCTCAGAGCTAAACTAGGTCTTCCTCTGGGTTTTTCTTATTTCTTCTGTTTGTTCAAGAACTTTTCGTGTATGTGAGATTTTGGCAAGGGAATTTCTTGTGCCACCAAAATCTGTTTAAAATTTCTTATCATTTCTAGGCCTTGAGGTTTCGAATATAAATGAATTTTCACCCAAATTCTCACTTCTTATTGTGTGGATTATTGTTCATGATTATGTGTTACTAAAATTCCACTATCTAGATATCATGTTGATAATTGTTCTTGTAAAGGTGGTTTTAGCCCTAGCTTTTGAATGCCGTATATTAGAGTTTAACATATTTTATTATTTATTCATGTTGCTTGATTCTATCAAAGGTTGGGATTCCCATATTATTAATATCGCCAGATTGTCTTAGTCGTAATACTAGCCTACTCAAGCACTCTTAAAATGTCAACCGATCGCCTGAATATAGTCTTTTCTTGAGGTGTCAAGGGGGTGCCTCCCGTATGTCAAGTATCGTACCACTATCATTTATCAGGTATTAGTTTTTTAAACATTTACAATGCTTCTAGATAAGTAACTTTGACCAGTCTAGAACCACCAAACTCGCAACAAGATTCTTCGATCTGCTATGACGCTTCCGCATAGCAACTCTAACCACTGTAACACAAATTACGTATCTGTTCCGATAAGACTCTTAAGGTACTTACAGATAAGTACTCCCTAACTTAGTCTTGGACTCAATTTTGAGCTATCAACTTAGTAGTCAGACTAGGACTATCCAATGGGAGTAGTGGACTTAGCACCGAGCACACCGGGTTTCAACACACCTGTGTTCCTTAACTACCTTGCCATGGTAGGTTATTTTATTGGCGCTATGGCCCCGTACTTGTGATCATCCAGCTCATGCTTTTATACCCTGGCAAGGTATAATAGTCCTATTTATGGGGAATATTTATTGAACTCACCGTCTAGCAAACGTGGTTATATATCACCTGTTATAGACTCTTCCATTAGTCAAGACAGCTTATAGTTTAGCTCGCCTAGTAAAGCATCGATTTATCGCCTAAATACTTACTTGTTCTTCATGTTTATATTTTCTCTCACGTACTCAATACATTCAATATACCGACGCATACCTTTCTATGTTGTATCATATCATGATACAGCAGTTCTCGCCTTAACATCGTTAGTCTATTCCTTCGTGTGATAGCAAAAGCCGTAGTTGGTGAGTCCTCCTCTTCGAGGACGATATTTATTTTTTAGTTATTTCTTTAAGTTAGACTTTATAGTTAGCTGGGGCCTCGTCCTAGCAACTCATCATTACTAGGATGGCTTTCAGACATTCAGTATGATTTTTCAGATGTACGAACTTTTATCAAATTTAGCTTTTAAATGACTTCATTATTTCTAAAGATTCCACATATGTTTACTTTGTTTACCAATGTTATGATAGACTATGGGTTGGCTTGGGGTAGTTGTGACTCCAAGTACCATGTCTCATCTAGGGGTATATACTGGTCGTGACACTACCCTTTTTCCTAGGGTTCATAGATGCCGATGCTTGCCTTAGTTGCTGTCTGTTCGATTCGCTTGATAGTTTTAGCATGTGACTCCACTCTCTAACCCATGATCGATATCACCGCGATGTCTTTCACCCGATCTTGTGGATCTTACATTCTTTAGCATCTCAGCTATCACGCTTTATAACTTCGACTGTCTAGTCTCCCCCATTTACATTCGGAAGGCACATATAGTCCAGCTCGTCATTGCGATAACCGTCATTCCTTTTCCAATCTCCCTAGACCTTACGACATCATCTTCTGTCTCTGTACCCATTTCAGTTGTAATTGTCTTCGAATTGGTTCCGAGCTTCATTTTTGCACCTTGCTCCAAGTGTCTTGTCAAGACCTTGGGCGTTGTCAGAAACGCCACTTGGTTGTCCAAGAAGTTTGCCTCCTGCATTTGAATGGTCCGCATTGCCCTGTCACTATGTCTTCTACTACATTAACCTTTTCAAGCTCCCGCCCCATGATATGCTTAGTAAGAAAATCCAATGATGTGCACATAGGAACCAATTCCTAGTCATGTTCTTCTTCCTTCCTTCATTGGTCCGCAGTCATACCAACAAACACATGTACAAACCACCGATTTTTCTTTCCTAAAAGCATGCTCGTTGTCTTTGTTACTTCATCTAGAATAGTGGAAGCTTGCTCCTAGGTGTGGCTCATTAGTGCTCCTCCCACCACCGTGAAACCTGCTACTGCTTTTGTACCGTTGTTAAAGGATCTATAAAAATCTCCAACAAGCCGTCATCAGGAATTTTGTGGTTCGGGCACTTGATCAACTTCACCTCAGCAAGGTTTCATGAAGTGCCTCTGCCTTTAGTTGTCGGAAATTATCGATTTCATCATTAAGTTGCAACATCCCAGAGGATGGAAAGAATCTCTCTAAGAAAGCTTTCCCCGAGCTCTCTCTAGTTGGTAATGGTGTCGTTAGGCAACATAACCTTAATGTGGCTACCCCGTAAGAGAAAAGGGGATGAGTCTAGCCGTATAGCATCCTCGACTTACATATTCCAACAAAGTTCATCAGGTGAAGGCTGGTACCATCAACTGCGTACGACTAAACACCCTTTTATATTCAATAATTGGATCATGGTGCTATTGATGTCAAATTTTGACCCAGCAGGTAGTGGTGGTGGTACGATAGCTCCACCTGACTGTGACTTCATCAATGTCCGTGCCATCTTTATCAAAGAACCGGCGGGCATATCTTTTTGACCTCTGCCCCTTCCATGTTGACAAGTGCAACAACC
The DNA here is from genome assembly GCA_018107945.1 of Datura stramonium. Lineage (NCBI taxonomy): Eukaryota > Viridiplantae > Streptophyta > Magnoliopsida > Solanales > Solanaceae > Datura > Datura stramonium. Next base: position 25,402 of record JACEIK010011142.1, read on the forward strand.
TCCTATCGAGCATCCTCTGCATCTTGAAGTGCAGCTGCCGAGCTAACTCGACTTGCCTAGCTTCATTAGTAATACATGCACCTCTCTGCTCTAGGTTCTCCATCTACACACGCTTCTTTTGATTTCAAGATCAAACGGAATCAGGGGTTTCCAATTCGATGAGCACTTATCATTCACCAAGCGACAAACTATGATATCCAAAAACAATTCAAGAAATAACAACCAAAAGTCAATACAAGCAATTAATCAAGCCTTTAGCCGTGTCTCCCGACACTGCCCAGTTTTTGATAAAGCTCAAAACTCACACTACCTAACAATGTATGAAGAGGTAGTTATCAATAAAGAACCCAGTTAGTAGGTTGGGGTCGAACCCACAAGGAAGAGGGATGATCAGATTAATGCCAATAATTGAACTTGTTGGTGGGTTATCTCAAAATTGGGGGATTTAAAGAAAATAACATTAAAAAATGATTATATTGGTGATTTAAATCAACATTTGCAAATAACTAGGCTAAGTTCCCATGGGTTCATAACTAATTTAGGTATACACACGTGATCAATCCCAATGCTTACTTGTAGAACTCCATAAGTAGGGTTCATCCAAATGACCGGTTCATCCCTATTGATGGTTATACTCACCGTCGCTCTGCCCTAATGAGAAATTTCAACTCAATCATATCAATATATTTAAAATTTTAACTATCCTGTGACCACAATTCAAGTTAATACAATGAGCATAAAGACCAAGGCTTTGTTATAATTCTCTTTTCATAATGTCTACTCTCTAGATTCAAGCAAGTAAAGAATTTTAGAAAGTCCTAACGTTGTACAATGTTAAGAAACATTTAAAGATGCATAAAATAAAATACAAGTAAGCTAGCATTGGTTTTGAATCACTTTTGTGTAACTTATTTTGTTAATCAATATTCCCACACCCCTAGTGGTGGAGGTTTTTATGCCTCTCATGGTTGTAAAGATTAAAATTTTCATTCGTAGACAAACACATAATTAAATACATTACAACAACAATTGGAAGAAAACCATATATGAAATATCAAAGAACAATCTTAAGAATAATGTAGGAATTCAAGATTTTGATCCCAAGAATTGCTCCTCAAAACTTGACAAACTTCACAAAATATTGTTCACACATCTCCTACTTCGTTTTTACCTTTTTTTTAACTAAAATAAAACATAAAAGCATTTATACCGACATTAGAAACCTTTTCATAAGCTAATAGGGATTTTTCTAAATCTGGTGCCAACTGTTCCACGACTGGACCAACAACCCATACCAGGATTACGGTCGCACTCGTTTCTCCTACAGTCCTGGCTATAGAAGATTTGTCTAAGTATTGGCAAAAGTTAGTACGAATTGCATCACATTCCTATGAGTCATACAATGCTTCATGGTTTGACACCGAGAACTCGACATCTTCTAAAATTTTCCACGAGTGTTGTGGTACGACTCCTACCTTCTTCCTACAACTCATACTATTTGTTGCGTTAGAAGTTCTCCACAAGTCCTCGAAGAATCATCCGGGGTTCACCACGAATCATGGTACGGTTCATGAAACATGCTACGATCTATAAGTCCATCCATGCCAATAGTCCGCCTTGTGCAAATTTCCTCTGAATTAGATTCCCAATTTACCCAAAGAGCGGCTCATAAAATCTTGGTACAACTAGTAATGAGATTCATATGTTTCCTTCCCCTTAATTCAACTTTCTAACTTCTTCACCATACCTCATACGGCTCATAAATGAAGGAGGCTCTGCATCAAGACTTAAACTTGGCTGATTTTCCCATTTTTGGCTTGTTTACCTATTTTGCTCCAAAACTTCTGTAGTTTTCTCTGGAATCAAAGTAAAAGTGCCTCATATACATATATATAGATATACCTAAGTTCATGCTACTTTCTCAGTTTTAAGCCAAAAGTGTTGTAAACTCATAACACATCGCATTGTGCTAGTAACATGGAACACTGCATTCCCGCCTCTTTGGGGTAGTGGGAATAGCAATTTAGCCACATCATGAGCCACCGGCTCATCCTCATCATCCATGAAATCTGGTCCACGCTACCAATATCACTAAAGGTGGCTCATATATATCCTGTATTAAACTCAACAACAAAAAAAGACAACGTAAAAGAAAAACAAGATACAACACTAATGTGAATCAACAAAAGAAATGTCAATCAAATCATCCCCGGAAATAGCGCCATTTTATATAACATCCAAAAACTCTCCCGTTAGAGAGAGGCTAAGTCTATTAGGCATGTAACCCAACAAAGAGTTGGGGACAAATACACAAGGATTAGAGGTTAATTCACCAAACTTCTCGAAAATAGTTCTGGCCAAGAATGTGCATCATGGGGTCTAACAACATAAAAATAAAAATATGTGGAATAGGCTGAAAGCTTTAAATGTAAACTAAATCAAAAGCGCAGAAACGATTGTTACGAAAAGATAAGATAATAGTGGATTTGATGTGTACTAATTTGATAGTATTAATTGGGATCCAGATTCAATTAGTGCATGAATAGTTTTGGTTTGAGCTACGCTCTAAGCCAACCAAAAGTATCTACTTGATTTTTCAAACCCCTAAAGAAAAAATTCCATAAAAGAAAAATCAAACAATGCTTGGAGGAGGGTTTAGACTATTTCTAGATCTAACCTATAATGGAGTTTGAATTGGGTATAGACTATCTCTACCTCCAAAGAAAGATCAAAACTACAAACTTAAGTATTGAAATCTTTCCCAACTTCATCTTCCTTTTCAAGCAAAAGCAGTTGGAGAGCTCAATTAATGTTTGAAACCATTAATTATCCAATTATATCTGTGAAGAAAACAATAGAATCATGTTTCTACTAAAATCTAAGATCAATTATTCAACACCCAATAATTTGCAGTGTCGTACCCGCTTCTCCTACGCCCTTGGCTATAGAAGATTTGTCTAAGTATTGGCAGGCTGGTACGACCTGTACCACATTCCTATGAGTCATACAATGCTTCATGGTTTGACACTGAGAACTCTGACATCTTCTAAAAATTTTCACGAGTGTTGTGGTACGAATTCTACCTTCTTCCTACAACTCATACTATTTGTTGCGTTAGAAGTTCTGCTAAGTCCTCAAGAATCATCTCGCTCACCACGAATCATGGTACGATTCATATGTTCATGCTACAATTTGTAAGTCCATCCATACCAATAGTCTGCCTTTGTGCAAATTTCTCTGAACTATTCCACGACTCCAGCTACGCTCATAAAATCCTTGGTACCACTCGTAGTGAGACTCATATGTTTCCTTCCTTAATTCAACCTTCTAACTTTCACCAGTCCCCAATACGGCTCATACAATGAAGGGAGGCTCGCATCTGCACTTAAACTTGGCTGAATTTCTGCATTTTTGGCTTGTTGCTCATTTTGCTCCTCCGCAAAACTTATTTTCCGAAATCAAAGTAAAAAGTGCCTCATATATATATAATATACTCTAAGTTCATGCTATTTCTTAGTTTTAAGCGTCAAAAGTGTTGTAACTCATAACAAATCAGCATTGTGCTAGTAACATGGAACACCGCATTCCCTGCCCTTGGGGTAGGTGAATAGCACATACATCATGAGCCACCGGCTCATCCTCATCATCTGAGGCAACTGGCCCACGTTTACCAACACACTAGCGTGGCTCATATATATCCTATTAAATCAACAAAAAAGACAACGTAAAAGAAAACAAGATGCAACACGAATGTGAATCAACAAAAAATAAATGTCAATCAAATTCCAATCCCCGGAAATGGCGCCATTTGTGATAACATCCAAAAAACTCTCCCGTTAGGAGAGGCGGCTGGGTTCATTGAAAAACATGTAACCCAACAAAGAGTTGGGGACAAATACACAAGGATTAGAGGTTAGATTCACCAAACTTCGTAAAATAGTTCACACAAGAATGCATCATGTCTAAACATAAAATAAAAATATGTGGAATAGGTTGAATAGCTTTAAAATGTAAACTAAATCAAAGCAAGGAGAAACGATTGCTGCCAGCAAGATAAGATACTAGGGGTGTGGATTTGATGGGGCATCAATTTGATAGGTATTGACCAAGATCCTTAGATTCAATTAGTGCATGAATAGCCTTGGGTTTGAGCTACGCTCTAAGTTTCTCAACCAAAAAAGTGTATCTACTTTGATTTTTCTCAAACCCCAAAGAAAAAAATCTACAAAAGAAAATCAAACAATGCTTGAGGAGGGGTTTAGACTATTTCTAGATCTAACCTATAATGGAGTTTGAATTGGGTATAGACTATCTCTACCTCCAAAGAAAGATCAAAAACTACAAATCCTTGCTATTGAAATCTTTCCCAACTTCATCTTCCTTTCAAGCAAAAGCAGTTGGAGAGCTCAATTAATGTTTGAAAACACACTATCCAATTATATCTGAAGAAACAATAGAATCATGCTTTCTACTAAAATCTAAGATCAATTATTCAACACCCAATAATTTGCAGTGTCGTACCTAAGCCTCTACGTCCTGGCTATAGAAGATTTGTCTAAGTACAAGGTGTGCCGGGTACGACTCGTACCACATTCCTATGAGTCATACAATGCTTCATGGTTTGACACCTCCAGAACTCGACATCTTCTAAAAATTTTCACGAGTGTTGTGGTACGACTCCTACCTTCTTCCTACAACTCATACTATTTGTTGCGTTAGAAGTTCTGCCAAGTATTGAGCAATCTTCTGAAGTTCACCACGAATCATGGCTGTCTATATGTTCATGCTACATCTATAAGTCCATCCATACCAATAGTCCGCCCTTGTGCAAATTTCCGAACTATTCCACGACTCCAGTTGGCGGCTCATAAAATCCTTGGTACCACTCGTAGTGAGACTCATATGTTTCCTTTCCTCTTAATTCAACCTTCTAACTTTCACCACAAATTCTCACGCTCATACAATGAAGGGAGGCTCGTACTCAAGACTTAAACTTGGCTGAATTTCTGCATTTTTGGCTTGGTTTTGCCTTCATTTTTGCTCCAAAACTTATTTTCCGAAATCAAAGTAAAAGAGCCTCATATACATATAAATATACCTAAGTTCATGCTATTTCCTTAGTTTTAAGCGTCAAAAGTGTTGTAAACTCATAACAAATCGAAGATTGTGCTGGGTAACATGGAACACTCGCATTCCCGCCCTTGGGGTAGGTGAATAGCACCACCACATCATGAGCCACCGGCTCATCCTCATCATCCATAAATCTGTCCACTGCTACTTCCAAACATCACTAGCGTGGCTCATATATATCCTATTAAATCAACAAAAGACAACGTAAAGAACAAGATGTACCACGAATTGAATTCAACAAAAAATAAATGTCAATCAAATTCCAATCCCTAAATGGCGCCATTTTAGATAACATCCAAAAAACTCTCTCCCGTTAGAGATTCGGCTAAGTTCATTGAAAAACATGTAACCCAACAAAGAGTTGGGGACAAATACACAAGGATTAGAGGTTAGATTCACCAAACTTCGTAAAATAGTTCACACAAGAATGCATCATGTCTAAACATAAAATAAAAATATGTGGAATAGGTTGAATAGCCTTTTTAAAATGTAAACTTAAATCAAAGCAAGGGAGAAACGATTGTTGCCAGCAAGATAAGATACTAGGGGTGTGGATTTGATGGGGCATCAATTTGATAGGTATTGACCAAGATCCTTAGATTCAATTAGTGCATGAATAGCCTTGGGTTTGAGCTACGCTCTAAGTTTCTCAACCAAAAAAGTGTATCTACTTTGATTTTTCTCAAACCCCAAAGAAAAATCTACAAAGAAAAATCAAACAATGCTTGAGGAGGTTTAATACTTTCAGACTCTAACCGCATGGTTTGAAATTGTATGATCAATGGCTCAAAGAAAGATCAAACTACAAATCCTTGCTATTGAAATCTTTCCCAACTTCATCTTCCTTTCTCAAGCAAAAGCAAAGTTAGAGAGCTCAATTAATGTTTGAAACCATTAATTATCCAATTATATTCTGAAGAAAACAATAGAATCATGCTTTCTACTAAAATCTAAGATCAATTATTCAACACCCAATACTTGCGCGGTCGCACTCGCTTCCTACGTCCTTGGTTATAGAAGATTTGTCTAAGCACAGGCTGGCAATGACCTGCACCACATTCCTATGAGTCATTGTGCTTCTCATGGCTTTGACACGAGAACTCGACATCTTCTGTATTTTCTTCACGAGTGTTGTGGCACGACTCCTACCTCTTCCTACAACTCATACTATTTGTTGCGTTAGAAGTTCCGCCAAGTCCTCAAGAATCATCTCAAGTTTCTACTACACGAATCATGGTACGGTTCAGGTGTTCATGCTACGATCTATAAGTCCATGATACCATTAGTTCATGCCAGGTAATTTCTTCTGACTATTCTGACGATCGAAAACATACTTACAAAATCTTGGTACAACTAGTAATGAGATTCATATGTTTCCTTCCTCTTAATTCAACCTTCTAACTTTCTACCCACAGTCCTCAATACGGCTCATACAATGCTGGGAGGCTCGTACCAAGACTTAAACTTGGCTGATTTTCGCATTTTTTGGCTTGTTTTAGCTCATTTTTGCTCCAAAACTTATTTCTTCCGAAATCAAAGTAAAAGTGCTTCATATACATATATATATACCTAAGTTCATGCTATTTCCTTAGTTTTAAGCGTCAAAAGTGTTGTAAACTCATAACACATCAGCATTGTGCTAGTAACATGGAACACTGCATTCCCTGCCCTTGGGGTAGGTGAAGCACTAGCTACATCACATGAGCCACGGTCATCCTCATCATCCATAAATCGTCCACGTTACCAACATCACTAGTGTGGCTCATATATATCCTATTAAATCAACAAAAAAGACAACGTAAAAGAAAACAAGATGCAACACGAATGTGAATCAACAAAAAATAAATGTCAATCAAATTCCAATCCCCGGAAATGGCGCTACTTTTTAGATAACATCCAAAACTCTCCGTTAGAGAGGCGGCTAAGTTCATTGAAAACATGTAACCCAACAAAGAGTTGGGGACAAATACACAAGGATTAGAGGTTAGATTCACCAAACTTTCAAAATAGTTCACACAAGAATGCATCATGTCTAAACATAAAATAAAAATATGTGGAATAGGCTGTTTGCAGCTTTAAATGTAAACTTAAATAAAAGCAAGGGGAGAAACGATTGTTGCCAGCAAGATAAGATACTAGGGGTGTGGATTTGATGGGGCATCAATTTGATAGGTATTGACCAAGATCCTTAGATTCAATTAGTATGAATAGCTTGGGTTTGAGCTACGCCTCTAAGTTTCTCAACCAAAAGTGTATCTACCTTGGATTTTTCTCAAACCCCAAAGAAAAATCTACAAAAGAAAAATCAAACAATGCTTGAGGAGGGGTTTAGACTATTTCTAGATCTAACCTATAATGGAGTTTGAATTGCAGACTATCTCTACCTCCAAAGAAAGATCAAAACTACAAATCCTTGCTATTGAAATCTTTCCTCACTTCATCTTCCTTTCTCAAGCAAAAGCAAAAGTTAGAGAGCCCAATTAATGTTTGAAACCATTAATTATCCAATTATATCTTGAAGAAAACAATAGAATCATGCTTTCTACTAAAATCTAAGATCAATTATTCAACACCCAATAATTTGCAGTGTGTTTACAACACTTTCGATGCTTATAACTGAGAAAATAGAATTGACTTAGTATGTTTACACAGATATGAGGTACTTTTACTTTGATTAATGGGAAAATAGGTGTTGGCGAATAAATGTGCAAAAGAGGCATAAAAATGCATAAAACAACCAAAGTACAAGTCTAAGTACGTGTCGTACCTTGATTGTACGAGCCGTACTAAGAATTTTGGTGAAAGTCTAAAGGTTGGAATAAGAGGAAGGCAACATAGAACTCTCAGTACGAGCCATACAAAGATGGTACGAGCCATAACTAGAGTCATGGAATTGTTTAGAGAAATTTGCACAAAGGCAGTCTCTTGGTACGGGTGAACTCACAGATCGTAGCTCTTACATACGACCCATACCATGAGCCATGGTGTGATTCAAGTAAATCTTCATGACTTTTCAGAACATCAAACACAAAAATAAGTATGAGTCATAGGAGGAAGGTACAAGGCGTACCACAACACTCGTGGAAAATTTCAGAAGATGTCTGAGTTCTCAAGGCCAAACCACAAATGCATTGTACGACTTGTAAGACTTTGCTACGAGTTGTAGTAGCCTGCCAACACTAAGACAAATCTGTAGTAGCCAAGGATGTATAATAAGTAGGTACGACCCGTACAATCCTGCTACTGGTCATAGGTTCAGCCATGATAATCGGCCATGATACAGTCGGTGCCAAATATGGAAAATTACTTGTTAGCTTGGGAAAAGGTTTCTAATATCTGAATAAATAGCTTTTATGTTTTATTTTAGTAGGGAAAACAAAAAAAAATAGAGACATGTGAAGAACATTATTTGTGAATTTTTATCATGTTTTGGAGAGCAAGTCTTAGATCAAACTATTTATTACATACATTGTTCTTGAGATTGTTGTTTGATATTCAAATTAGGTTTTCTTCCAACTATCACTGTAAGTATTTAATTATGTGTTTGTCTATAAATTCTAATTGTAACCTTACAATGATGAGAGGCTAAAACCCCAACAACTAGGGGTCGTGGGAACCATGGTGGAATAATGAAATAGGGTTACACAAAAATGATTCAAAACCAATGCTAAACGCTTGTATTTTATTCTCTTCATCCTTAAATGTTTCTTAATGGTGTACAATATTAGGACTTGCCTAAATTCATTACTTGCTTGAATCTAGAGAAGTAGTAATTAGGAAAAGAGTATAACAAAAAAGCCTTGGTCTTTATGATCATTGTATTAACTTGTCTTGTGGTCGCAAGATAGTTAAATTTGGAACATATTAATAAACGGTTAGTTTGAAATCGCTCATGAGACCTGACCCAGTGATTGAGTATAGTAATCTAATAGGGGTGAAGCAGTCATTTGGATTAACCCTAGTTATCAGTTCTACAAGTAAGCATTGGGATTAATCACGTGTGTACACCCGAAGTAGTTATGAATCCATGAACACTTATCCTAGTTATTTTAAAATCTTGATATCAATCACTATTATTGTCTTGCTTTAATTTTGTTTTTCTTTGAAACCCTCCAATTTGGAGATAATTCACCAACAAGTTCAAGTACCGGCATTAGTCTAGATATTACCCTATTCCCTATGGATTCGACCCCAACCTCTTTGTTTGATTCTTTATTGATAATGTCCGCTTCATACTTTTATAGTAAGTTTGAGTTTGAGCATTATCAAAAATTAGCACCTTTGCTGGGGAATACGGCTAAGATTAGACTAATTTCTTGTATTTGACTTTTGGTTGTTATTTACTAAATTACATTTTCTTTTTGATTTTGGATATCCACAAGTTATCTCTTGGTGAATGCCAAGTACTTGTTGGAGTGGAAACCCCCTGATTCCTTTGGATATCGAACTCAAAAGAACACTATGAAGAGTGGAGAACCAAGAGCAGAGAGATGCCCGTATTGTTGAAGAAGCTAGGAAAATCGAGCTAGCTTGGAAAGATGTACTTCACAATGCAGAGGATGGTCAAGATGAGGTTGTCAATGCTGTTCGCCATGGAAGGGGCAACAGAGGTCAAAGATATGCCCCTCAATTCTTCTATGAGGATAACCTGGACATTGATGAAGTTGGGTCAACCGGAGCTATTGTACCACCACCATTGCCTTCTGGGGAAAAATTTGACATCACTAGCACCATGATCCAATTATTGTACATGAAAGGGGTGTTTAAAGGTCACGCAACTGATGATGCAAACCTGCACCTGATGAACTTTGTGGGAATATGCAAGGCATATAGATTGCCTGGAGTCAGCTAGTATGCTATAAGGCTAAATTCTTCTCCTTGTCTCCATCTTGGGAAGCCACTTTATGGTTATCAGAGATACCTAATGACTCCATTAACAACTGGAGGGAGCTCCAGCAAGCTTTTCTAGAGATATTCTTTCCACCCTCTAGGATGTTGTAGCTAAAGGACGAAATCTATAACTTCTAACAACTGAAGACTATGTCACTTCACGAAACCTGGTTGAGGTTCAAGAAGAAGTTGACCAAGTGCTCGAACCACAAAATTCCTGATGACGGCTTGTTGGAGATTTTTGATATATCATTGAACAACAGTACAAAAGTAGTAACAGACATAATGGCTGGAGGAGCACTGATGAGCCACAACTGGGAGTACGCTGCCACTATTCTAGACAGAGTGACAAAAAATAAACAGAGCATGGAACACTCGGGAAATGAAAGTAGTGGCTGGTACATATGTTGTTGGTTTGACTGCAGACCAACAAAAGAAGCAAAAAGAACGTGACCAGGAATTAGCTCATATGGGCACATCATTGGACTTGCTTACTAAACATATCATGGGAGCTGGATCTAGAAAATTTAATGCAGTGTGGACACATGGATATGAGCCAGGGCCTGACCACTAAGATTCCCAGGAGGAGGCATAATTCTTGGACATCCAAGTGGCGGGTTTCCAAGCAAACGTCCATCTGGACAAGAAACTTGGCACAAAGGTTCTAGAAACCAAGGTTGGAACTAATGCAGAGACAATTACAATCGGAATAGGTATAGAGATAAAAGCCGAGGTTTTAAGCGTGAGAGAGATTGGAGAAGGAATAACGGTTACCATAATGATCGAGCAGGATTGTATGTACCTCCGAATGCATGTGAGAGGGAGGCTGGACAATCAAAGTTGGAGAGCATGATGGATGAGATTATAAAGAAGGTGAGATCCACAGATGATCAGTTGAAAAGACATCCGTAATGATCTATTGACCATGGGTCAGAGAGTGGAGTCACAGGCTATGGCTATCAAGCAGATCAAACAGCAGCTAGGGCAACTGTTAGCATCCATGAACCCTACGCAAAAGGGTAGACTACCTAGCAACATAGTCCAGAATTTGGTGGTCACTAAATGGCTGTGATGACTAGGAGGTGAAAGACATTGGTTGATCCCCCTCTGTCGGTTGTAGTTGAAATGAAGAAAAAGAGCATGATCGATGATGAAGAAGATGTTGCTGTGGATTTTAGTAACCCTATCCTTGAAGTTCTAGAAATCATCACCTAGGTTTTTTCCTACTAGATGTTGAAATTCCCTACTGTCTCTACGATGTCAGACTTTCATGATTAAAAATTATTATATATTCATGATAGTATTTTCAGCTATACAGTATGTCTCACATGATCTTGAATTTGACATGATTTTATCATGGAATTGTGCATTTATGCTTTATAGTATTTCTGTCATTTTAAGTATACTTAGTAACAACAATATTATCAAAAATCATTATTATCGATTTATCGGTATATTAAGTACCCTCAGTTATCAGGTCCTTTATGCTCTCCGAACACTTCTAGAGAAGTAGTTCTGACTTAGCTTTAGGATACCAGTTTGAGCTATCAATATAG
>JACEIK010011143.1:0-18747 GCA_018107945.1 Datura stramonium
CACAAGCCTCCGACCATTGAAACTTCACTTTCTTCTAGGTCAACTTAGTCAATGGTGCTGCAATGGATGAAAACCCTTCAACAAACCTCTAGTAGTAACCAACTAAACCCAAGAAACTCTTGATATCGGAAGGACTAACTGGTCTAGGACAATTCTTCACCGCTTCTATCTTTTGAGAGTCTACCTATACACCCTCACTTGACACCACATGGCACAAAAATTCTATTGAGTCTAGCCAAAACTCGTACTTGCTGAACTTAGCATATAATTGGCGATCTTTAAGAGTCTATAGCACCACCCTAAAATAAGCAGCATGCTCCTCTTCGCTTCGAGAGTATATGAGAATATCATTTATGAACACGATCATAAACATATCCAAATATTGCTTGAACACCCTATTCATCAAATCCATAAAAGCTATAGGAGCATTTGTTAGTCCAAAATACATAACTACAAACTCAGTGACCATACCGAGTCCTGAAGGCTATCTTCGAAATGTCACTCTCCTGAACTCTGAGCCGATGGTATCCGTATCTGTGGTCTATCTCTGAAAGGTACTTAGCACCCTAAAGTTGGTCAAACAAATCATCAATTCCAGAGAGAGGATACCTGTTCTTGATTGTAACCTTGTTCAATTGTCGATAATTAATGCACATCCGAAGGGAAACCATCCTTCTTTCGGACAAAGAGCACTGGTGCACCCTACGGGGATTTGCTAGGACTGATGAAACCCTTGTCTAAGATATCCTTCAACTGCTCCTTCAACTCATTTAGCTTAGTTTGAGCCATTATGTAAGGAGGAATGGATATAGGCAGCATATCGGGAAGAAGGTCAATGCCAAAATCAATCTCCCGCTCGAGAGGAATTCCCGATAGATCAACTGGAAATACTTTCAGGTATTCGCACACTACAGGAACTAACTGGATAGTCGGAGTTTCGGAAGTAGTATCCTTAACCCTAACTAGATGGTACACTCAGCCCTTAGAAATCATTTTTTTGTCCTTAAGGTAGTAAATGAAGCGACCTACAGGCATAGCTGAACTACCCTTCCACTCTAGGACTGGCTCACCTGGAAATTGGAACTCTAGCGCATGGGTTGTACAATTTACTGAGCCAAAACATGCATGTAACCAATACATGCCAAAGATAATATCAAAATCTATCATGGCTAGCTCTACTAGCTCTGCAGAGGTGACTTTCTGAAGGATTGTGACAGGGAAATTTCTATATACCCATCGATCTACAACTGAATCACCAAGTGGAGTAGAGACTGAGAAGGGTTCTAATAGGATTCCGGGACTGACTTCGAAACTACTGGAAACATAAGGCGTCACAAAAGATAAAGTATCCCCTGGATTTAACAATGCGTATACATCAAAGTGGAATACTTGTAACATATCGGTGACCATATTTGGTGAAGTCTCCTACTCCTATCGGTATGCAAGGGCATAAATCCTATTCTTGCGCTGGCCACCACCTGCACTAATGGATGCACCCTACTAAGCTAGGGCTTCTGCTGAACTGGTAACCTTAGCACAACCTCTACTATCACCCTTTCTAGCCAAGAGACACTCCTGGTGCATGTGGCTAGATCTACCACAAGAAAAGCAGATATCTGATCTCATCAGGCACTCTCCTATATGCTCTTGACACACTTTTCGTAGGTCGAAAAGGTACGCTCTGCCTGCATGCTCCTATGGCCCCTCGAACTTGAGGCTCTGCTCCTATAATCACCTCATGGTCTGGATGGAGCACTGGCTGATGACGGCGCTGGAGCTAATAACCTCTACTGAGACTACTGGCGATGTCTGCCTCTCGATGTCTACATAGAGAACTCATAACTGTCTATCCTGGCCCTCTTGGCCTCTCGCTCCCTTAGATGCACTGGCTCCATCTGCTGGGCGTACAAAAATAATCAAGGAAAATCAATGTCCTTATGAAGCATAGCATTCCTACAATCTTTGACCAGGTAGTCTCCTACTCCGTGTACTAACCTGCTCACTCGAGCTCTCTTATCAGCCACTAGCTCTGGTGCATATTTGAACAAACTAGTGAACTCCAAAACATACTCCTGGACTGTGATGTTACCCTGCTTCAGGTTCAAAAACTCAGTTGCTTTAATCTCCCCCATCTCACGAGGGAAGAACCGATCCAGCAATGCGGTATGAAACTCATCCCAACCAATAGGGCCTACTCCAATTGTCCTGCTATCCTTCTATTGTCTGAACCATATGTGCGCGACCCCTTTCAAGTGAAACACGGCTAAATCAATGCACTCCTCCCTGATCACACCCATGATCTGGGTGATCTGCAGAACTTCATCAATAAACTCATATGCATCCTCGTCTACCTTTGATTCGAAAAACTCCGGAGGGTTTATCCTCAAAAAATATCTAACTCTCGCCACTACCGCATTCCCATTCTAAGGGACATGCGTTACCACCTGTTGGTTGACCTAGGTGGTCAAAGCCTGATCTAGCATCTGTATGGCTGCCTTAAACTCTACGTGGGCAACATGCTCGGGTACAAGATCCTTGGGGGTTGGTGGGGCCTGCTGGTGTCCATCCCCATTGCCATTCTCATGGACATTCCCATTTCCGTTTCTTCTTCAGCTAACTCGGTGAAGAGGTATGATTCTGCAAACGTGTATAGAACCAGTTAAAAGGATAGAGAGACATTTCATCGCACAACATAGATCATGAAAGAAGGGAACATTTCCTAAAATGCTTCTTAGCCTCTTCATCATAAGTGTGACGCACTTCACATCCAATAAAAAGACTCTATTTAAAGAGTCTTTCAGACACCCTAAGACGCTTGAAAAACTATGGCTCTGATACCATGTTTTTCATGACCCGAACATAGGCTCGGATCGAGACACGAGACAAAGAACCCCAAGAGGCTCCAAGTCGACCCATGGCATGAACATGATATCTAAAACTCACCATAAATAAGAGGAAGTCTAACATATATAATAACAGAAGTTTGCATAAATATCAAGCTAATATAGAATCAAAATGATAAGCTGATTTCTACATAATGTCTGAATAGCCTCTAACATAATCGATGAGCTGATGGGACGGTATCCCCAACTAGCTTGACAAAAGTCTTTAACTGAAAGAATGTAACTACAGATAACTGAATCTCCTCGAGGGATGAGGACTCACCGACACTGGCAGAGGGATATGAACTCTAAGAATAGGCTAATGGTGGGGTTGAACCTGAATGTCAAAGCCTGTATCCTGAAATGATACAGCATAGAGTATGTGGTCAGTACTTGGAATGTACTAAGTATGTAAGGTAAGCAAAACGGACAGTTAAAATACATAAGAGTTCATAAGAGTAGGACAACATGATCTTAAAGTAAATATCATAATGTAAATATAAGGGCTCAAGATTTTCAAACCATACGTAAACAGGTCATAATCATAACCATAAGAGAAAACTTTATAAAACATAACTTAAACCAAAGTAACATAGCATAACCATGCATAAATCATGAGGAACAATGGGAGGACTCATCATAACCGACACCATCACGATAGAGCTTACATAACGCCCCAACTATCTCACTCAAGTGGGCAGAGTCATCCTAGGCTTGCAAGGCAAAGGATGTGCATAATGTGATATTACAGAAATCCAATAACATTAACACTTGTATATATATAAACCTAGGGTGGTTTACTTGAATGTCCAGTCTACTCAGTGCTAGACACTGCTCTTAAAAGTATGCACATGAAGCTCATATCATAATCATAATTTATTCATGATGTTCATGACCAATTGCATCATAACATACTTGATCATACTTGAAATACATGATTTTCCATGAATAAGGGCCCATGGGTTGGCCAAGAGTCATAAATTCATAAATCATGAAATTCATGCATACTTGTAAAACATGTATATACTTGACATTTATAAATCCATGATGAATGCTTGAAGAGAATTCATACATAAATCATAAATCAAAATTTAGACTTGATAAGATCAAAATCATAATAGAATCATAACTTGACTTTTCATGAAACATGCATATTCGGAGTAATTCAATTAAATTTTAAAACATAGATTTATAATCAAAATAGTTATAAAATCTGCTCATAGATCATAAAACATGACTTGCTACATGAAGGGAATTAACCCATGGATAGATCATAGAGGATTTTCACAAAATTTGCGATAAACCCCATAAGATCGTGAAACTTAAATCTAGAATTGAGAATACTGGAAAGGAATAGAAATTTGAGCATGAGAGTTAAAGGAACTCTCATTCGTAGCCTTACATATCTGGGTAAATTGATCTTACACCCTTCCTTGAATTCCCAAAGGAAATTGAAGGAGAATTGATGGATTTTAGCCTTGATCACCCTAGTAACCTTCTAGTCTTTCATGCATTGAGAGGAGTGATTTAGAATATGATAAAACCTCTTAAAACAATCCCAACTGAGCTTAAAATGACATAGTTTAGGCCTTAGGAACTTAGAAATTATCAAAAAGCCCTTAATAAATTCGCAGGAAAATACGCATTGCCAGTCCCAACGAGGGACTGGATGATTCATCCTCAACACCGCGACTCATGGTTTGATTCTCATGGCCAACACTAAAATCATACCTCTGAGGGTCACTATGAGGGACTCCATGACTCGTAGTTTTCCAAACGATCATGGTGATCAAGGCGTGCCCAACACTGCCATAATTTTCCACTTCATACCAACCTCTGGCCATGAGTGACTTAAAAACTCGTGGTCCTGACCACAACTCATGGCATCAGCCGTGGCCAACCCCAAATCTGACCAAGTCCACCCTCCTCCCCATGAGTCACTTAATGACTCTTGGTGCACCTCATTGGTAACTAGATAATCGTCCTATGACCTAGTACCGAAAATCCTATTTTCTCCTTTTTAACCCCCGGGTCTGATCTTAAGGCTTTTGGGATATTATAGACCTCTACTGTCGCCCTTCCTATCTAAAGGAAATTCTATGAGCATATGTCTAGGCTTCCCGCACTTAAAACAACCATCAATACCAATCAAGAACTCGTCAGGATGCTTCCTGCCACAGTTTCTAAACGATGCATAAGTGTGCTCCCCTGACATGCTCCTCTGACCCCTAGTGCCTGATGCTCTGATCTCCCTGAGGTCTAGATGGAACGCTGGCTAATGAAGGAGCTGGGGCTGACGACCTCTGGTGGAACTGAGGGTGACGTCCACCACTGGATCTCTATTGAAAGCCTATGACTCCCTTTCCTAGCCCTCTTGGCCTCTCTCTCCTTCTCCTTCATCTGCTCCGCCTCTATCTGTTGGGCCTATATGATCAGCCAGGATAAATATATATCATTGATCAACATGGCGGTCTAGCACTTCTTGACTACTGAATCTGCCACTCCATTCACAAACTTGCTCATATGAATCGGATCAACAACCATCTCCAGTGCATACTTGGATAACCAGGTAAACTCAAAGGCATACTCCTGGATAGTCATGTTGTTCTGCTTCAGATTTTCATCAGTGGCCTTTTCCTCCCTCAACTCCTTAGGAAATAAAGTATCCAAGAAAGTGGTCACCAACTCATCCCAACCCACGGGAACCGCTCCAACTCCCCTTTTATCCTTCTACTGATGGAACCATATATGAGCAACCCCCTTCAACTGATAGAAGTCTAAGTCCACACACTCCTTTCCAGTCACCCCCATAATCGGAGTGATCTTATGCACCTCCCTTATGAACTCATGTGGGTCCTCATCCACCTTCGACCCAAGAAACTCAGGTGGGTTTATCTTGAGGAAGTCTTGTGCTCTCGCGGCTGTTGCATTCCTATTCTGGGGAATATGGGCCACTACCTACTGGTTGACCTGAGTGGTCATGGCCTATGCTAACATCTGAAATGCCACCCTGAACTCGGAATGAGTGGCCTGCTCGAGCAAGGAATCAGCTGGAGCTAGTGGGGCTGGCTAATGCCCATCTTCATTGCCATTGCCATGGCTATTTTCGTTGTCATTTCTTCTACCATTGACTCAACATGGAGGCCTATTTCTGCAAACGCGTGTAGCATGAGAGGAATAGGGAGGTAGTTCATCGCACGACATAGATCATGAAAGAAGGAACATTCCCTGAAAGGTCTCGTAGCCTCTTCCCTATAAGTGTGGCGTTCTTCGCACCCATGGAAATACTCGACTTAACGTGTCTTTCAGACACCTAAGGAAAACCCTAAATTTTTGCTCTGATACCAAGTTTTTCACAACCCGAGCTGGGACCCCGAACTGAGACGTGGGACCTAGAACCAAGAATGGCTCCAAGTTAACCCATGGTACATAGCATGAAAAGAGATTCACTAATTAGAAATGAAGCACAAACATGATATAAGCAGAAGTTTGTGTATGATAAGGACAAAAGCGTGAACACAAGTTAGCAATGTTGAACTGCCTATATATGATAGTTTGGAAAGCCTCTACTAGTCCAACGAGCTAATAGGAAAACACACCCAACTAGCTAACTAGGTCAGAAACTGAACTACATGGTAAAAACATACAACTGATAATGTCCCTGGAGAATGAGGACTCACCCAAATAGGAACAGGAACGGACTGATCGGGAACAAGCTATTGGTGAAATTGAGTTGGATCACCTGAACCTATATCATGAGATGATACAATATAGAGTATGTGGTTAGTACTTTGAATATATTGAGTATTCAAGATAACAAAACATGCTAGTAAAACATGTAATACTCCTGAAGTGCCTAAGACTAGACCCGGGATTTAAAAATGAAAGTTGGCAGAATCTGAGAAAAATTCCACAAAATGGGTCATCTAACGGATAATTAGTCCAACCAATGACCCGTGCCAAGCATACATGGTGAGGTATAGCTAGGTAGAAGTTGGAAATAACTGTCGTGGTGAGACTGGTCCTCAACCTAGGGGAAAGTAACGGGTCGTGCGACGACCCGTTATGAGGAGAAACAGACCGTGGTGAGAAATCATGGGGAGGAGTATTAAAACCTCCAGTTGATGTAACGGAAGGAAACCACGACTCATTGGAAGAAGGAACAAGTTGTGGTGTGGCTCGTAGGAAGACTTTATGTAGGTCGTCAAGGGGGAAATAAGGGAAGACCTAACGAACCGTTGTCTGAAGCAATGACTTATCCTGTTGAGTCATGGGATTGAACCTGAGAAAGTGAAGTTGGGCAGTGGATCCAACGGACGGATACCATGAGTCCTGGTATCAAGGCATGACTCATTGGATCGTCCGTGGTCTCAGGCAGTGCAGAAATTTCAGGAATTTTATTAAGAGCATTTCGTCATTCCTAAGTCCTAGGGTCCTAAACTACATCATTTAATGCTTGAAGTGTAGTGTTATATGAGGGTAAAACCTATCCTAGGCTCATTCATATTCATGCATTCAAAGTTAGAGAATTAGAGAGGTGATCAAGCTTGTTCTTCTTTAAGTTTTCTTCAATTTCCCATTGGGCTTTCAAAGAGTGGTGAAATTTGATCTTCCCTAGGTATGTAGGGTTATGAGTGGGTGAATACCTTCACACCCATGTCCAATCCCTCTCTAAATCATGAAATTCCTATGTCAATTCTATTGGTTTTTAAGTTGATGCATGAAATTCCTGATTCTCTACATGGTTATGATTCAAATGTATTTCTACTATCGAATCATGACTCATGGGAAAGTTTTGCATTGTTTTCAAGTAAAATCATGTTTCAAGATTTATAAATTAAATGTCCATTTATGAGAAAATCCATGAAAGTTGAGATTTATGATGAATGTTCAAGTATGATGAGATATTATTTATGAAAAGCATGTTATCAAGTTACCTATGTTTATAATTATGTTTTCAAGTGATTTGAGTATTTTCAAGTATGTTAAAGTATCGGACAATGTCCACATGTTCAAGTATAATTTATGATTTCTCGAATTAAGCTTACCACATGGTTTTAGAGCGAAGACTCCCAATTATTTTTCAGCTTGTGGTATGGTTTGAGCTAAAGCTTATCATATGCATAATTTAATATTTGAGATGTAGTATAGTATTGAGCTTCATCAATAGACGATAGTGAGAATCACTGAAAAATGATGGAGAGCATATGCATGTTTTTGGGAGTAGATTCTAGCACCGAGTAGGATAAGGGTCGATCACCCTATGCCTCAAAACTACGCGCCAACGTAGGTTTATACTATTATATAGATATACTACTTTGGGACCTCCATTGTAAGCTATCCCCTACCCCCATTGGGCCCTGAGCTTGATATCGATATCATGGTATAGTCCCTAGCACTGGCAAGGCTTTGGACGGCTCTTCCAACTTAAGTGTGATAGTTGGGATCACGTAAGCTTTATCGTGCATGCCAGAGGAGCTGAAAGCCACTTGACTCTAAGGAAATGGGATTTTTTCATTACTTCAACTAGTACTGATTGATGGGACAAAGACATATGTGGATTAGTACAATTCATTATTTATTGGCATATTCAGGATTCCAAGAGAGACAGGGTCTGGTTTTTCAACCCGATCCATGTATATAATGGAATAGAGTACCTTATTTCTTTTTATTGGGAGCACATACACAAATGGAATTCCTTTCTTGTACGATACAAAATGAATTTCACTCAATTACATTACCCTTAGAGAATACTTTTCATATCCCATTGTTCCTTATGATTTTAAATATGCATGTTATCACTCATGTTATATAAATCTATATATGTTCTGAAGCAGGTTTGACTCAATGTTCATCTTTACTCATGACTATCAGATTTCAGCTTTGAGTCAATTGATTCAGTTATGATTTATGTTATGTTACGTTGAGATCATGATTTTAGAAAGAATGCATAAACGCCCTACACTCAGATTCTTATTTAATCGTGAATTATATTATGCATGTTTTAAATGATATTACTTATTAAGCGGTTTTGCTTACCTTCCATACTCGGTACATTCCACGTATTGATCGCATACTCTATGCTTTATTGTTTCATGATACAAGCCCCGACATTCAAACTCAGCCCCATTCTTAGCCAACCTTCTAGAGTTAGCATCTTACGCTTGTGGTGAGTCCTCATTTTCCAAGGACCATGCTTTTATCAAATTTCTCTATGTATTTTTAGTTTTTCGCTCTTTCGAGTTAGTTGGGGGTCTTGTCCCATCAACTCAATACACTTTGAGGCATTTCAGACAAAAAGGGATGTATTCAACTTTAGATTGAGTATTTCGATGTTATCTTTATTTCAGAATTTCGCTGAGATTATCATGTAAAATTCTCCATTTTATTGATTGATATAGATGTATGTTCATGCCATGGGTCGACTTGAAGTCTCTTGGGGCTTCTAGTCCCGTGTCTCAATCTGGACCTCCGTTCGGGTCGTGACAAACTTGGTATCAGAGCAATAGGTTTGAAGTGTCCTAGGGTTTCTGAGAGTCGTGCTAAGTAGAGTCTTTTTCATGGGTGTGAAGCGCACCACACTTATGACGAAGAGGCTACGAGAAGTTTAGGAAATGTTCCCTTCTTTCCTGATCTATGTTATGAGATGAAATATTTCCCTATCATTCTAATACGTGCTATTCACAATTGTAGAATCATGGCTCCCCACAAAGTAAATGGTAAGAGGAATGGGAATGTAAACGGCCATGAGGATGGCAACGAAAATGGGCACCAGCAACCCCACCAGTCCAGGAGCACCATGCACCGGAGTCGGTTGCCCATGCTGAATTTAGGGAAGCTATTTAGATGCTCGCGCAGGCCTTGACCGCTCAGGTCAATCAGCAGGCAGTTGCACATGTCCCGCAAAATGGCAATGCACTGGCGGCTCGAGTCAGGGATTTCTCGAGAATGAACTTGCCAGAGTTCCTCGCGTCGAAAGTAGATGAGGACCCGCATAAGTTCATTGATGAGATTGTGAAGGTCACCCAAGTCATGGAGGTGAGTGGAGTTGAGTGTGCGGAGTTGACCTCATACCAGCTGAAAGGGGTCGCACACATCTGGTTTCGACACTCATAATGACTCGAAAAGGGGTCGACACATATCTCGGTTTCGACAATGGAAATATATTAGGCCAAATTTGAGCAGGTCCTATCGCTTAGGAGGAGTTTCATGTTGCGTTCCGAGATCTGTTTCCTTTATGAGATGAAGGAGACGAAGGTAGTCGAGTTCATGAATCTTAATCAAGGGAGGATGATATGTAGAGTATTTCTGAATTCACTCTGTTTATCAAAGTACGCCCAGTTATGGCCGATTAGAGGCGCTTGTGAGTGTGTTCATTCATGGTGTGGCGGATATTTGGAAAAGGATTGCAGGATCTCTATGCTCCACCAGATAAGGGCCGATATTCTTGTAAACTCAGCAGATGGAGGCAAAGACATATGAGGGAGAGAGAGGCCAAGAGGCTGTGTGACCCATGGTTATGGATTCTCTCACCGAGGTCGGGTGTCAAGTAAATGACAGCGTACCCCTGCAGATGTTCAAATTCTAGCATCTTTAGTTTTGAGTGTTCTATCCAAGCCTAAGCACAATCAGAGAGTGCGCACTTGTGGGCCGGAGCAGCCAACTGGCATTCTAGCATCCCAAATTTGCCGTAGATATGGTCTGGGGCACACGAGCCGCTGCTTAGCAGTGCACAAAGCTTGTTTCTGGGTGTGGGAAGCTAGGACACATTCTCAGAGATTACCTAGCAGTGAGATAGGGCCGTGACGGGAGCCGAGGCCTACCTTCCAATTCAGCAACCCAACCCGCACGCTCATCACAAAAGGGGGCAATTACTAGCACTGTGGCTGTTAGCGCCAAAATAGATTCCACTTTGCCTCCCGCCAAGAGTAGGAGGTCTCCTGATGCGGTCGCCTGTATGTTACAAGCCTTTCCATATTGGATGTTTATGCTTTATTAGGATGCGGGGGCTACCTTGTCTTTTGTGACACCTTATGTGTCCAACATCTCTAGAGTCACCCCGGTCTTGTCATAACCCTTCTCAGTTTCTACTTAGTAGGTGATTCAATTGTAGCTGCTAGACGGTGTATAGAGGTGTTGCCCGGCCGTCAGCCCAAAAGTCACCCTCAGCATCTAGTAGAGTTAGCCATGACCGATTTTGATGTTATCTCGGTATGGATTGGCTATTTTCCTATCATGCCTCGCTAATTGTAGGGACCCCGAAAGTAGTAGAGTTAAGATTTTAGGTGACAACATGAGTGGAAGCGGTAGTTCAAGTGCAGCTCGTAGGTCGTTTCATTTCTACCTTAAGGCCAAAAAGATGATCTCCAAAGGTTGTGTGTACCATCTAGTTAGGGTTAAGGATTTTTAGTTCGAGACCCCGACTATCCGCCCGCCCGTGGTATGTAAGTATCCGGTAGTTTTCTGATGATCGAATACCTCCTCGAGAGGGATCAATTTTGGTATTGACCTTCTTTCCGACACGAAGCCTATATCTATTCCTCCATACATATTGCTCTATCCAAGCTAAAGGAGTTGGAAGGAGCAATTGAAGGACCCGTTAGATAAGGGTTTCTTTGTACCAAGCAAGTCCTCATGGGGTGCACCACCTCTCTTTGTTCAAAAGCAGTTGGTTCTCCATATGTGCATTGATTATCGGGTAATTGAACGAGGTCACCATCAAGAACAGGTATCCTCTACCTGAGATTGATGATTTATTGACCAACTTCGTGGTGCCAAATGCTTTTCAAGATAGATCTTAGATCCAAGGACCATCGCCGTAGCTCGAGCGGTACATCCCAAAGATACTGTGATGTAGTATGGTCATTATCAGCTTGTGGTTATGTCTTTGACTAACGAATACCCTTCTACTATTGACTTGATGATTAGGGTGTTCAAGCCATACCTTTATATGTTCATTTACAGATATCTGAGCTTCTACATAGATATGGGCGCCACCGGGAAGAACGCCACCATAGCGCAAGAAGGCTAAACTCCATGGCATTTTTGGGGTCATGTGGTATCAAGTGACTGGCTAAAGGCGGGACTCTTAGAATATAAAAGTGGTGAAAATTGGCCTAGACAAAGGGGAATCGTATTATCTCTGAGCTTCTTGGTTTGGCCACTACTATTTGAGATCTGTTGAAGGTTTCCCATTTATTGTAGCACTTTGACCAAATTGACGCAAAAGAAGGTGAAATTCCAATGGTCGGAGGTTTGAAAGGAGGCTGTGGAGTTGAAGAATCACCTTACCTCAAGACCAAGAGCAATCCCACACGAGGGTACCGATGGGTTTTTGATATATGTATATCTAGAATTCAAAATGTTAATTTTATATCATAAATTTTAAAAGAACCCAAAAAAAGGTTGAGGTCGATTCCATAGGGAATATGGTAAGTACTTAGGTTAATGCGAATAACTATTACTATTGATTTACTTATTTCCAAAGGAGGGAAAATATAGAATAATGACAAAAGTAAAATTAATGAATGCTTGTATCAACTTTGGTTTGTATTCAATTTACAACTAGACTAGGATTGTGTTCCCCAAGATTTCATAACCACAAGTCTTATACACTAGTGATCTATTTCGATGTTTAACATGCAATATTGGTAAGTTAAGTTCAACTAAATGGTTGGTCCCCTATCTAGATGATTTTCACAACGCAACTTGGTCTGTATACAGGTGTACTTTAATTGACCCTCACCCTTAATATAAGATTAGCTATCCCCGGACAAGTTCAAGCTATTAGAAGAGGGTTGGTAGCCTCAAATCTCCGTTGTTAATCCCTTTTCCCATTCTTCACTTCCTTGACCTGGTAGGTAAGAATAAGGAAAGTCCGAACATTTGCAACCGTCAAAAATCAATCAAAACGAAGGGAAAAACAATACATGCATAAAACCCCGTTCAAGAATCACTAGGTATTTTTATCTATATGTGTTAATTCATCTTGGTTCCCACAAACCTAGTTTATGGGTTTAGCTACTCATGTTTGTTTTATTGTAATCACAAAATATAGAAGAAATCATAATTGCAACTTACAAATTATTGTAGAATAAAAATCAAGTAGATTGAATAAAATTTCAATGTTGCTTTCGTGTCTTGAATCAAGAACAAGTGTATGAAAATTCTCTCAAGAAAATACTCTCAATATCATTCAAGATTCTCTCTCAAAATTGGCTAAAATCCTTCCAGAAATCCTCTCAGAATCGTCCCTCAAAATAAACCTAAAACTAGGTATTTATAATACCAAGAAGTCTTTTTCCTAAATAAATTTGGGAACCAGGTCGACAGTGGCAATGGGCTAGGTGAAATGACTCCTACAAAAATCCAGCGCCTTAGCACGAGTCGTTAGGTCCCTTGTGGAATGACTCCTACAAAAATCCAGTGCACTTCACGGATAGCTCCAGTGGCCTGCCAACGAGTCGTTCCTTCATGTGAAGACTCATGATGTCTCTCGTCAACTTTACTAGACACTTGGTTGAAATTTTCTCTTCAAATCCCAACGGTTAACCTCACGACTCGTTACCAAGTGTAACAAGTCATTCCTCCAACTCGTCAAGTGCACTATTTTACTTCTTCAGAACTTCATCTTTTTGCCCACGCCTTAGGCGATGGGTCGTGCCTCCTTTCAATGACTCATTAAGTGCCTGGCAATCATCTTTCAGTTGTTTTTATCATTAATTCAACCAAAATCACTTCCATACCTGTTTTCCTACACATTAAGTACAAAATACCTTATACACATATAAACGTACCTGGAATGTGCATAATTTCTTGGTTTTAAGCGTCGAAAGTGCCGTAAAATCATGGCACATCAACACGCTCAACATAGAACTTTTGCATGTCCTCAGGCAAAAACAAAACAAAACAAAACAAAACAATCTACTTCGACACTTCAATTGGAAAAACTTTAGGAAACTTACAATAGTCATTTTTATACATAAAAATCGAATTTTCTAACCCCTCCCTCATCGTATCAACTCAAAACACTATGCATATGCAAAATTTCCAACCATAAAATAGAGGAATCGAAACATGCAAAAATATTGTCACCTGCAACCATGCACATAAATCCATAACACTGCCCCAGACAATTTGCAGATGATTTTTCTAACTAAGTGCTCTCACCTCAAAGAAGTCCCACACTCACACAAGTGTATATGATTAACTCGGTATATTTCTCTTGGGACTAGGTAAGATCAACTCACTATCACAAAGAAATTCGAATTGTGTGCATACAATACCATAGGCTTGCCTTTACTTTCAATACCTCAATTTTCAGACAAGTAGCTAGGATCACTATAGGACTTTCTCAGCTTGTAACGTAGGCTCGGGCTTGGGTATGGTACATATGGATTTTAGTAGCTCAACCCTCCTTGGCACTATGCTTTTTTACTCCACTTTTCACCTTTCTTCATATTTTCTCCCTTTTTCCTTTTTTCTGCTTTAGACACTACGGATGCGGTTACTTTTTATTCAACAAAAACTTATTGATGTCGCACATTGTTTTTCTTTTCTTTTCTTTCTTTTTGACAACAACAAATTTTTTTTCATTTCATCATGCATACCGCACCCACTCTTTTTCATTCTTTTTCATTATCAAACTTTACTTCCACCCGACTCTTCTTACTCACCCCTATCATAGGGACCCTCAACTTAGACGATTTCCCTGAGTTGAAGTTCACAATGTCCAAGGAGGGACCAGAGCCAAAGAAGGTTCATTTATAATAAAATCAGGCAGGTGACTTTGTGTAAATGAAAAGAAAGGTCAATTTAAGCTCAAGCATTTGGATCAATGGATTTTTATTTTCTTTGGTAGGTCTTTCAGGCTAAAGTGGACTCATAAATCTCAAACGGCCTATGATCCTTTTCTAGTTTCTTGTCCTCTATCTCGGTACGAATGGCTAGGAAAGTTATAGATTGACACACACAATCGAATTCAGCTATCAGAACTCACTTCACACATAGAACACGTCAACATCATCAATTCTGCTAATTGCTAGTTCAGGTACAGCCATACAATGATAAACAAGTTCACAGTGCCAATGCCATGCAAAGATTTGCAAAAGTCATAATTGTCAACTCTCACATACACATAAACAAAAACTTTCGGAGGGGTATCAAATCATCAAAGATCAAAATATCAAACAATTTTAGCTCTTGACTGCTTTTAGTTTTCCTAATTTTTTTCCGACTGACACAAAAAAAAAAACACAAAATAAAATCCTAAACATGTCGGTTCTAATAGATATGGAACAGCCGAGGGAAAATATATCCATCAAGGACAACCCTTGAGTTATGTTTAGAAAAAATAGAATACACAGGTATCCCTCCCCAACCACATCAAAAAAACACGTGTCGTCGTCGACGCATATATATACAAGACATAAACCAAGGGAATAGGAAACATACATGTGCGACCTAGGTGTCAGCTACCTAGTCGATGGAGGGTGTAGATACACCTCCAACATCAACTCCAATATTGTCGGCTTGACCCGGCACATTTTAGATCCAACTTAGCTCGTTCCTTCTCCAAGATCTCTCGCTGCCTCAGTCGAGCCTCCTCTCTTGATTCTTGCAACGCTCTCTCCATCTCACTCCGCTCCCATTTTTGCTGATGGAGCAGAGATGCATAGATATCATCACTTTCCTCCTCACGAGGCCTCTTCCCCTTATCATGTGCCACCGGCTCCTCCGTGATGAAATCAACAATAGGTGGTAGCTCCTCTTCAAACTCATCATCAATCACGGGGAGTACCAGTGGAGGTACCGCAGCTATCTGCTGTACGATCAAGTCCCCCACCTCGGATCGTAACGCTCTAAGATATGAGTACCATATCGATAACTCTTGCACCGTTAACTTTGCAAGGTGCTCATCCATCCTTCTCTCAAAAGCGTCCAGTTGCCCATGCACCGAACTGGACAATGTCTCCAACTCCTTTGACACCCACAGCTTAACCTGCTCCATCAATACTTTGACCTGTAGAACCGTGTGTGCCTGCTTCTTTTCTGCTTTAGCTAGCCACCTAGCCATATCAACCAAAAAGTCTTGTGAGACCGTGACTAGGCCGACTGTGCTGGATCGTGGTGGTGCGACTGATGGTCTGGATGCTGTTCCCGTAGATGATGACTCCGGAATGTCAGCAGGTGTTGAGGCATCCGCTGCATCTATAGCCTCAGCCTGGCTACCTATCTCTCTGCCCTCAATAGGCTCGACCGCTAACTCGGTGAACTATGTTGCATCAGTCTGCATCCTGCTGCCAAATGCCTCTGCTATTATGGTCGCTCCAGTGGATGCAAATGCCTTAGTCCTTGCCCTCGATACCAGATTTGTATCATGTCTAATCAACTCGATATCAGTAATCTTCTGAACCACCATCTCTCATCAACTGATGGAAATTCTAGCACTCAAGACTCCCGACAAAGTCTATCAATCAAGCAGGGGAATGGAATCATCGTGTCATCATTTATAGCTCGCTCTCGAATCTCCTCAACAATGAATCATTGGAAATTGATTGCGTACCCCTCCATTATGCTGGCTATCAGTGCTGCTCTGTCGGGTAAGAGTATATTGTCATTTCTTGTTGGTACCATCCTGTGCCTCACCAGCGACCACCAAAATTTCACCTGAAAGTTCAATCTGGACTTCTTTATCTGTGACTCAGTACAATGCAGCCATTCAACTAACGGCCCCTTTGTGGCAATGATGCGGGAAAGCCAAGTGTACGGCTGTATCCGCTCCATGCTATTCAACTTCTTTGTTTTAACTTTCTGTAATTCGAATAACCTGTGATCAAACTTTATCGTGTTCATCGGAGCTCGATATTCTGGCTCATACAGCATCCTGGAAATTGTCTCCTGAAATATATCAACTGAGGCCTCATGCGCCATCACTTGATTCAATACAGGCCGCTTCTTCCAATCCTAGCCTTCT
The DNA here is from genome assembly GCA_018107945.1 of Datura stramonium. Taxonomy (NCBI): domain Eukaryota; kingdom Viridiplantae; phylum Streptophyta; class Magnoliopsida; order Solanales; family Solanaceae; genus Datura; species Datura stramonium. The sequence goes on from JACEIK010011143.1 coordinate 16,858, forward strand.
AGTGCCAACCGCTGCAACGTGGCTACATATGCCGCATAAAACTCTCGGACTAGGCATGGACTGTAACTACCTGATGGTTGGGTCAACCACCCGAACTTGAATTTATCAAAGACCGCTTATAGCTCAGGAAGGTATCAACCTTGGCTCCTCGTAAATGCTCTGCTTCGGATTTCCTTTGTCATTGGGAGCAATATCCTGATTGTATATTGCCCGAATGCCGTGGACCTACCATCTTCTCACATTTCTCGGTTGCTCATTTGATGTGCCCGATGTCTTAGTCAGCTCATTGTCCGAGTACCCTTGCTGCACATGCCACTCATCAATTCTCTCTGTATTATGTCCAGCTGTGGGAGCCTCAGGAACAAGTGCAGCAGCAGCCCTAGCGCTTTCATTAGTGCGGCTGGGTGGATCTCTTGCTAGTGGAGTGGGAGTATCGACCAGGGGTGTCGGATTTGAAACTTGTTGAGCCCTAGCCCTGGTTATCCTTCTCACCAACTGCTCTTCTGACACCTCATATTCCTCTTCAGAGCCACTCGACTCTTCAGAGGAGGATGGATCATCCCGCAGCCTTCAGTATGATGGTTGACTGCGCTCAGGTACCTGCTTTTTTGTTTGACCCTTCTTTAGTGTACCTCGTGGAGCCATTGTACCTCTGGAAACCATGTTAGTACACAAGAGAATATGAAACAAAAAATAATTTTTTTGTTGGTTCCAGTGGTCCTGGCGGGTGACTAAACGAGTCGTTTCTTTTGGCAATGATTCGCGAAGTCACTCGTTACCCCAGGTTGGACCTTTTTCAAGTAGGTCTAATGTACTTGACGATTGATCCCAAGGAGTCATTACCGGAGGCAACGAGTCATTAGGTCACTAATTAAGTATACTACCTCAGCAGTCTAATTTCCCCACTCAGCACGAGCCACATGACGAGTCATTTTAGTGACCCAACAACTCGTGATGTGGCTCGTGCTCAAGAGTTCCTATTCATCTTCCTCCTCTTTCCAGTTTTCAATTCCACAAACAAAAAACTTCAATTAAAATCAACCCAGGTGACTACATGATCACAAATCAATGTTTTACTTTTCTTAGGGCTTATCTACATCCCAAAGCACGTATAAACATAATGTAAATAGAAGAATCATTCAAGCTACCTCATTCATGGGTCTTAGCAATTTCTTGATGGAATTGAAAAGAAAAATATTCAAAGATTTTTTGTGGGGAAGATAACTTACAATTTTGAGTTATTAGAGATGGAGTGCAATATCAGTTGTGAGTGTGCTTCCGTGAGTGTGTGTGCAGTGATGATTTATCAATGGTGTTTTTCGATGGGTTAGCGTGAAGAAGAAGAGGTAAAGAAGAGGGAAAATTTTGAAGCTTTTATTGTGGGGAGTTTATGAATGGAAACAAGTGGTGATATTTTAATTTAAAAAAATTCCCAATTTCAGTCGTGGTTCGGGTTAGGTTAACTTACCTGGGGACCTGACGACTCAAGTAACGACTCGTGGTGTTTCCCAACATGTCATTTCCTGAGTCGTGGTCCTTGGCCTGCTGTAGCTTCAGGACGGGTCACTTAACTAGTCGTTTGGTTTCCACCGTTTGTGTCGGAGACACAAGACAAACCTAGAAACCATTTTTTCTACAAGTCATCTTAAGGCTTTCAAACGCATCCAATAAATTGGTATCCGATTCGTTGAGTGAACCGTTATTACCTATTTTCTTTAAGTACAAATTTCGATCCAGTGTACCTGATGGGGGACTAAATGATTCGTTTCTTGGAGAAACTGTTGACGCGCCCGCAAGTGTACGGGTCGTGCAAGTAATATAGTGGCTCTTTTTAAGAACCGGATTGTCGAACCCACAAGGACTGGACCCATTCCTATAACTATCCATTTC
>JACEIK010011143.1:26271-39218 GCA_018107945.1 Datura stramonium
AGTAGGTTTCAAACTTACGGTTCTTTTTCTGGTGACGAGGTCCTTTATAAATTTGGCATATTCGGGCATTTGCTCAAGTGCCTCCACCAATGGGATATTCGCCGACAGCTTCTTGAGCATAGAGATAAACTTTTGATATTTTCCATCTTCAGCTTTCTTCTTCAAGCGCTGGGGGTAAGGAGGTGGAGGTCTAGGAATTATTGTGAGTTTTTGTTGTGCCTCCTTCTCCTTCCCATTGGCATTTCCTTGCTCCATTGCACTACTCGGAGCAGTTTACCTATCTGAGTCCCCAACCAAAGTTGGGTTGTAAACATTTGCTACATCATCATCATTTATCAACCCGGGCCTTTTTGACTCTTTAACTACCACTGGCCTCGGTGGATCAACTGTGGCCTTCCCGCTCCTAGTAGTGACCGCCATGCACTGGCTGTCATTTTTCGAATTTTGAACAATATTGGTGGGAAGTGTTCCTTTCTGCCTTTGATTCACTGTATTAGACATCTAACTCATCTGCAGCTCAATTTTCCTAATTTCCACAGCATGCGACTCCAACTTTTGGTTTAAGCCAAAAATATCAACGCGGAGCTCCTTAAAGTGGTTTTCTGTTGCCTCCATCTTCTTGAGCACTTTGGAAAGCATATCTTCAGACTCAGACTCACAACCATCATTTCTCAGGGCCTTGTCTTGAGAACCTACAACGTTCACCTTTTATTCTCCCATTCCCATTAAGTTCTTGGCAAGCAACCCTTTGGTGGTCTTGATCTCTACAATGTCCTGGTCATGCTCCTCATCTCTTCTCCGTTGTTCGGCAGACATACCAACCATATAAGAACTATTCGGAAACTCCGAATCTCTAGTGTGCCAATCTCGGTTGGTTTTAGTGATCATGTCCAGAAACTTCGCAGCCTCTACATAAGTATGACTCATAAAGGATCCTCCTGAGACGGTATTAGCAACCGCCTTTGTGTTGGTATTCAGGGACCGGTAAAAAATCTCCAATAATGTATCATTCGGAATCCTGTGGTTTGGAACATTCTTGATCTTTTTGTTGAACCGCAGCCAGGTCTCATGGAGTGCCTTAGAATTTAACTGCCTGAAGTTATATATTTCATCCTTTAGCTGCAACACCTTGGATGGTGGGAAGAACCTTTCAAGAAAAGATCTCTTGAGCTCTCCCAAAGTAGTGATACAGTCATTCGGCAGCTCAACCAACCACATCATCGCCTCACTCCCAAGAGAGAAAGGAAATAACCTCAATCTAATTGCGTCCTGGCTGACCCCTGGCTGCTTATATGCCTTGCATATACCCAAGAAATTTTTCAAGTGAGAATGGGTGTCATCGGATGCATGACCAACAAATATTCCCTTCATATTCAGCAGTTGAATCATTACACTTGTAATATAAAACTTTGCCCCAGCAGGTAAAGGAGGAGGGACTATCGTTCCAGTGGCACCAGTTTCATCTATGTTCGTATCATCTTCCTCGACAAAATATCAGTGTCGCTGGTGCTCTGGACCTCTAGGTCGTCTAGCTCGTTCAGCTTCTGCAGCTAGACGCTGCTCTTCAGCAACTCTGGCTAATTCCGGATCTCTAGCCCGAGCTTGCTCTTCAGCCAATATCCTTTTTGTGGCTTGATCCATGGTTTCTTTCTCATGTATGTTGGCCATTCTCCTTAGGTTTCTTAACGTTAGCTCAAGTTCGTGATCAATGTGTATCAAGAGATTTCCTTGACTTCTAGTGTCAAGAATGCACAAACTTTAGAGCTGTTAAGAAACCAAAACAACAAAAGAAAAATAAAACTAATAGAAGAACCAATAGTAAAGTTAACATAATTAACAAAAGCCTTAGCCGTATTCCCCGGCAACGGCGCCAAAATTTGATGTCGCCCAAATTATTCCTCGAAATTAAGATATAAGTGGTTGATTGTCAAATATATAACCCAATAAAGGTTGAGGTCGATCTAACAAGGAATATGGTAAGTACTTAGGTTAATTCGAATAACTATTACTATTAATTTACTTATTTCCAAAGGGGGGAAAATATAGAATAATGAAAAAAGAAATATTAATGAATGCTTGTATCAACTTTGGTTTGTATTCAATTTACAACTAGACTAGGATTGTGTTCCCCAAGATTTCATAACCACGAGGCTTATACACTAGTGATCTATTTTGGTGTTTAACATGCAATATTAGTAAGTTAAGTTCACCTAAATTGTTGGTCCCCTATCTAGATGATTTTCACCACGCAACTTGGTTTGTATACGTGTGTACTTTAATTGACCCTTACCCTTAATATCGGATTAGCTATCTCCGAACAAGTTCAAGCTATTAGATGAGGGTTGGTAGCCTCAAATCTCCATTGTTAATCCCTTTTCCCGTTCTTTACTTCCTTGATTTGGTAGGTAAGAATAAGGAAGGTCCTAACGTTTGCAATTGTAAAAAATCAATCAAAACGAAGGGAAAAATAATACATGCATAAAATCCCGTTAAAGAATCACTAGGTATTTTTATATATGTGTGTTAATTCATCTTGTTCCCACAAACCTAGTTTATGGGTTTAGCGACTCATGTTTGTATTATTGCAATCACAAAATATAGAAGAATTCATAATTGCAACTTACAAATTATTGTAGAATAAAAACCGAGTAGATTGAATAAAATTTCAATTTTGCTTTCGTGTCTTGAATCAAGAACAAGTGTTTGAAAATTCTCTCAAGAATATACTTACAATATCGTTCAAGATTCTCTCTCAAAATCGACTAAAATCCTTCCAGTAATCCTCTCAGAATCGTCCATCAAAAAAACCTAAAACTTAGTATTTATAGTACCAAGAAGTCCTTTTCCTAAATAAATTTGGAAACCAGGTCGGCAGTGGCAATGAGCTAGGTAATGGATCGTTCAGTCCTCTGACAAGTCATTCCATGCTTTAAAATAGCCGTCCTCAGCAGCATACCCAGGCTTGGCAATGGGTCACCTAACGACTCGTCACTCCTTAGCACGAGACGTTAGGTCCCTCGTGGACTGACTCCTACAAAACTCCAGTGCACTTCACGGATAGCTTCAGTGGCCTACCAATGAGTCGTTCCTTCATGTGATGACTCGTGATGTCTCTCGTCAACTTCACTAGACACTTGGTTGAAATGTTCTCTTCAAAGCCCAAAGGTTAACCTCGCGACTCGTTACCAAGTGTAATGAGTCATTCCTCCAACTCATCAAGTGCGTTGTTTCACTTTTTCAGAACTTCATCTTTTTGTCCACGCCTCAGGCAACGAGTCGTGCCTCCTGCCAATGACTCGTTAAGTGCCTGGCAGTCACCTTTCAATTGTTTTTAGCATTAATTCAACCAAAATCACTTCCAGACCTATTTTCCTTCACATTAAGCACAAAATACCTTAAACCCATATAAACATACCTAGATGTGCATAATTTCTTAGTTTTAAGCATTAAAAGTGCCATAAAATCACGGCACATCAGTGGTGTATTGTGATTCTTTGAGTATAGGAATTGGGTATGTATTAATGTAGCACAGAAAAGTTATAGCATATGCCTCCAGACAGCTAAAAGTTCATGAGAAGAATTACCCCACCTATGATCTTGAATTGGCCGCGGTGGTATTCTCCTTGAAAATATGGCGACATTATTTGTATAAGAGTTTACAATATGTGTTTACCCAGAAGGATCTCAATCTTCGGCAAAGGAGGTGTTTGGAGCTACTCAAGGACTATGATATGAGTGTCCTTTACCATCCGGGTAAGGTCAATGTAGTAGCGGACGCACTTAGTAGACTCTCTATGCATAGTGTGTCCCATGTGGATAAGAGGAAGAAGGAGCTGGTGAGGGATGTGCATCGGCTTGTAAGGTTGGGAGTTCGGTTGGTTGACTCAACTGATGGCGGGGTTATTATTCAGAACGGATCAGAATAGTCTTTTGGTAACTGATGTAAAAGCTAGAAAAGATGAGGACCCGATTTTGGTCAAGTTAAAGGAAGTCATTCAGAATCAAAAGGTAGAGGTATTCTCTAAAGGGGGAGATGGTGTGCTTCAGAACCAGAGTTGCTTATGTGTTCCAGATGTTGATGATTTGAGGAGCCGGATGTTGCACGAGGCTCATGGATCTAAGTATTCTATCCATCTAGGTGCCACCAAGATGTACCGTGACTTACAGGAAGTCTATTGGTGGAATGGCATGAAGAAGGACTTCACGGAGTTTTTAGCTAAGTGTCGAAACTGTAAGCAAGTAAAGTTTAAGCATCAGTGACCAGGAGGTGTTCTTCAGGATATCAGTATTCCTACTTGGAAGTGGGAAGAAGTCAATATAGACTTCATCACAGGGTTGCCTCACACTCAATCGGCAATATGATTCCATTAGGGTTGAGGTAGACATGTTGACCAAGGCCGATCATTTTCTACCAGTCAAAACCACGGATTCGGCAGAGGATTATGCCAAACTATATATCCGGGATCTAGTTCGATTGCATGGAGTGCTCTTTTCCATCATATCAGAAAGAGGTACTCAATTTACCTCTTAGTTTTGGAGGTCATTTTAAAAAGGACTAGGTACTTAGGTTAAGCTCAACACAACATTTCACCCGCAAATGGATGGTCGAGCAGAGCGGACTATTAAGACTCTCGAGGACATGTTGAGAGCATGCGTGATTGACTTCAAGGGTAGTTGGGATGATCATTTACCTCTTATCGAGTTTGCATACAATAATAACTACCATTCTAGTATTTAGATGGCTCTGTTTGAGGCTCTCTATGTGTGGAGATGTAGATCGCCTATTGGTTAGTTCGAAGTTGTTGAAGCGGCAATGATAGGACCAAATTCGGTCCAAGAGGCCATGGAGAAGGTTCAGCTCATACGGGACAGGTTAAAAATAGCTCAAAGTCGCCAAAAGTGCTATGCCGATGTGAGAAGGAGGGAACTTGAGTTCGAAGTGGATGATTAGGTGTTTATGAAGGTGTCTCCTATGAAGGGAGTGATGCGGTTTGGAAAGAAAGGCAAACTCAGCCCTCGTTATGTTGGCCCCCACCGGATTGTGAAACGGGTTGGCAAGGTGGCATATGAATTGGAGCTGCTCTCAGAATTAGCATCTGTGCATCCTGTATTCCATGTATCGCTCTTAAATAAGTGTTTGGGTGATCCAGATCTAGTTGTCCCGATGGACAGTGTCGGGGTGAAAGACAGCCTTAGTTATGAGGAGGTTCCGGTGGAAATACTGGATCATCAGGTTCGAATGCGAAGGAACAAGGAAGTAGCTTCAGTCAAAGTTTTATAGAGGAATCATCATGTTGAAGGAGCTACGTGGGAAGCCGAACCAGACATGATAGCTAGATACCCACAGTTGTTCTCTACCAGCTCAGTTCCAGCTTGAGGTATCAGTTTGGCCTTAAAACTCTATTTATTTTTCATGTTCAGTTCATGTTCCCAAGTTTCTTTTATGTATATGGATGTATATATGATTCATGAATACAATTCATCCATGTAGTTTGAATTAGAGATAGTCATTCTGTCAGTTTTCGATTTAAATGATTAGTATTTGAGTGTAATGATTGCATTTCTCTTTTTTCTAGTATGTTTTCCGACATTCGAGGACGAATGTTCCCAAGGGGGAGATATTGTAATACCCCAAAAGTTTCTAAGACTAGACCCAAGATTTAAAAATGGAAGTTGGCAAAATCTGGGAAATATTCCAGAGAATGGGTCACCTAACGAATCACTGGTCCAACCAAAGACCCGTGGGAAGCATTCGTGGTGAGGTTTGGCCGGGTAGCAGTTGCTAGTAACGAGCCACGTAATGACTCGTGGTTTTATACCATGATTCATTGTTTGAAGTTGTGGTGAGACTGGTCCTCATCCTAGGGGAAAGTAACAGGTCGTGGGACGACCCGTTGTGAGGAGCAACGGACCGTGGTGAGCAATCGTAGGGAGGAGTATTAAAACCTCCAGTCGATGTAACAGAATAAAACCACGACTCGTTGGAAGGAGGAATGAGTCGTGGTGTGGCTCGTGGGATGACTTGATGTAGGTCATCAAAGGGGAAACAACGGACGACCTAACAGACCATTGTCTGAAGAACCGACTCGTCCTGACGGGTCGTGGGATTGAACCTGAGAAAGTGAAGTTGGGCAGTGGATCCAATGGACGGATACCACGAGTTGTGGTATCAATATCACGACCCGAACTGAGGGTTGGATTGTAGACACGGGACAAGGGACCCCAAGTCGACCCATAACATAAGTATACAACTAACTCATTCGAAAACTAAAGAAAACACTAATATAATTTTAGAGGAAGTCTAAAGAAACATCACATAAGTATAAACATCTTAAACTGAATACATGACTAAGTCTGAAAAACCTCTAATCTGGATGAGCTGATGGAAAAAGACCCCAACTAGCTCCACAATGCTGAAACTTAAAAATATAGAAGAAACTGAAAGTCTAGTCCTCGGAGAATGATGACTCACCAACTCTGAATAGGTGCAACTTTGAATAAGCTTACTAAGATCGAGCCTGAAGTTGCGATCTGGGTCCTGTATCATGAAACGATACAGCATAGAAAGTATGCGATCCGTACGTGGAATGTACCGAGTATGCAAGGTAAGCAAAACTGTTATAATAAGTATAATCATCCGAACAATTCATTTCATAACATGGAATTTAGAAAACTGAGAGAACTCACATGCATTCTTTCAAAATCATAATCCCTTCATGAAGTGAAAATGCATAACTTTATAACATCAACTAATTCGAATGACTCACAGCTGAGATGCAACATTTATAGAAAAGATGAACATTGAGTCAAACCTTACTTTTAGAACATGCATGCATACATAGTGATCATGAGTAGTGAATATGAAAATCTGAATCATATGGACAATGGGAGACTCGTCACTTAACTTACATACCACAATAGAGCTTACGTGGACCCGACTATTACACTCAAGTGGGCAGAGCCATCAAAAACCTTTCTAGGGATGAGGATGCTACCATGATGTCGATATCAAGCTCATGGTCCATTAAGGCTGGGGATAGCTCACAAGGGAGGTCCCAAATATAATAGAATCAACCTACGTTGACGTGTAGTTCTGGGGCATAGGGTTGTCGACCCTTAGCCCGCTTGGTGCTAGACTCTTCTCCCAAAACATGCAATGCTCTACATCGTATATAACGAAGCTCAAAATCCTCTATTGAAGAAGCTCATTAATGAAATCATGCATAGACTGGACTTCATATGAAAATGAAGTTCAACATTGTCCTTCGGCAAAGCTCAATGGTTCCATACATCTCAATTATAAATTCATGCATATGAGAAGCTTTATTTCGAAACATACCACAAGCTCAATCACAGGTGGGAGCATCTACTCCAAATCATGTGGNTAAATATAAACTCAGCGGAAGTCTAACTTAACATAACAACAGAATGAACATCTGAAGCTGAATACATATCTAAGTCTGATAAGCCTCTAATCTGGACGAGTTGATGGGACAACACCCCCAACTAGCTCAAAAATACTAAAACTGAAAATACGTTTAAAATAACTGAAAGTCTAGTCCTCGGAGGATGAGGACTCACCAAGCAAGAAAATTCTAACTCTGAAAGGCAGCTACGAACGGGGCTGAACCTAAGAACCCAATCCTGCATCATGAAATGATGCACCATAGGAAGTATGTGGTAAGTACGTGGAATGTACCGAGTATTCAAGGTATGTAAAACCGCTAGGGCAGTAATAGTCTTTCAAAACAAGTTGTACATATATGATAGCCTTTACGGTTAAGAAAAGATCGCAAGCATTCATTATGAAATCATTCTTATTTAGTACATGGTCATGCATCGCTTTAGAACGTCATGACTAAATCGAATGACTCAAGGCTAAATCATAACATTTATATCAAAATTTGACCAATGAGTCAGACATCGCTTTTCAAACATGCATGCCTAAGATAATCATCATGAGTAATGGATATGCAAATTCAAATGATATAAATAGTGGGAGACACGTCACTTAACCAAGATACCACAATAGAGCTTACGTTGTCCCAACTATCACACTAAAATGGGTAGAGACGTCCATAACCTTTCTAGGGCAATGGATGATATCATGATATCGATATCAAGCTCAAAAGACCATCAGGCTGGGGATAGCTCACAAGGGAGGTCCATATAATATAATAGAATCAACCTACATTGACGCATAGTTCTGGGGCATAGGGTAGTCGTCCCTTAGCCCGCTCGGTGCTAAACTCTTTTCCCAAAACATGCAATGCTCTGCATCGTATAAATACAAATCTCAACATCGTCTAGTGACAAAGCTCAACATGAAATCATGCATAAACTCAACATCGTATGAAACGAAGCTCAACATTGTCTATTGACAAAGCTCATGATGAACTCATGCATGTATTAGACATCATATAAATATGAGGCTCAACAATGTCATCTCGACAAAGCTTAGAATAGAATCATGCTTAACTCAACATCATGTAAAATGAAGCTTAATTATGACATACATCTCAATTATGAAATTCATACATCTGAGAAACTTTATCATGACACATACCACAAGCTCAAGAATATTGGGAGGATTTACTCCAAAATCATGTGGTAAGGCTACTTTAGAATTATCACTTCATTATCATCAACATAGGGGCTTTGCCCAAAACCTTATCATGCTTGAACCCATTCAAATCATTTGAGAACATTATTATTTAGGAGATTTAACTCCAAAATGAAATAATATAGTCAATTTACGAAAAATCATCATTCATACTCAACATTGGGCACTACCCAAAGCATCACTATACATGGGTCTATTTAACCTTCTTTGAAAATATCGTCAAAATCATGGGTGAGATTGGAAACATGATTTTCATCATCTATTCCATCATCATCACATTCTATTAGGAACTCCCCACACATGGACGTTTTAGATTCAATTTTTAGAAAACAATTTTGTAAAAGAAATTAAGTTAGAATCCGCTCAAGCTCGATAAATCATCAATATCAACTCAATTAATCATACCCATGAATAGAAATGTAGGAATCGTGCAATTGAATGAAAACCCATACTTGATCATCTCAAATAAATAACAAATTGATAGCCTTACATACCTGGGAATGAAGAATCCTAACTGTTCCTAATTGCCCAGCTGAGATTTCCCTTGAAAACCTTGAATTTCTCCTTACTTTCTTCCCTTCAAGCTCTCACCCTTGCATGCATGAAGAAAACGTCCTAGATGGGTCTTTGTCATCTTAAAACCCTCTATTACGAGCTTAAAACGATGTAGTATAGGCCATTAGAACTTAGGAATTACGGAAAAGCCCTTACTGAAAATACTAAAAATAACTGTCAGGGGTCCTAATGGACGACCTGATGACTCGTTAGTAGGGCTCACGATCCATTCGTTCACCCGTCAAGTGCACTGCCTCATCATTCATGAAAACTCCACTGGCTTGGTAAGGGCCCACCTAATGGGTCGTTAGGACTGACGACGAGTCATTGGGTGCCATCCTCAAGTACACTGGATAAGCTTCACTGTCCTTCTCTAAGACCACCCCACGACTGACATGACGACTCATGGTGACTGACCATAAGTCATTACATCGCCCGTGAGGACCTCGAGTCCTTCAACATCCCAGGCCTTCCCCACGAGTCACTTGACGACTCATTTGGCCTCTTCACGAGTCGTTAAGTTACCCGTTGTACAACTTCTGCAACATTTTTCAGTTTTCTCCTGATTCACTTTCGAGTTCGATTTTTGAATTTCCGAGGTATAACAATATCTCCCCCTTAGGAACATTCATCCTCGAATGTTATAAACAAGAAGAAAACCCAGAAACAAAAATCACTATATATATATAGAGAGAGATGCTAATCATTGATTTTCAAGTTGAAAACTGACGGAACCACTACCCCCAAAGAGAACCACATAGCTGGTCAGAGTTCAGACATCACATACACATATCATATCATAAAACAAACTTATTCACATGAATAGAACATGAAAAATTGAATAGAGGTTTAGGGCAAAAAATTGATACCTCAAACTGAAGCTGAGCCTGCAGGGAACAAATGGGGGTATTTAGCCATCATATCCGCCTCGACCTCCCACGTGGCTCCCTCGACATGCTGATTCCTTCATAACACCTTTATTGAGGCTACTACCTTGTTCCTCAGCCTTCGAACTTGTCAATCCAAGATTTCAAGGGGAATTTCTTCATAACTGAGGTTGTCTTTCACTCCAATGTTGTCTATCGGAACCACTAAGGCTGGATCACCCAAACACTTTTTCAACAGCAATACATGGAACACGGGATGAACTAGAGCCAATTCTGGAGGCAAGTCCAACTCATACGCCACCTTACCAACCCTTCTCACAACCCGGTATGGACCAACATAGCGGGGACTGAGTTTACCTTTCTTTCCAAACTACATGACTCCCTTCATGGGAGATACCTTTAGGAACACCCAGTCGTCAACATCAAACTCCAATTCTCTTCTTCACACATCAGCATATGATTTCTGACGACTCTAAGCGATTTTCAGCCGGTCACTTATCAACTGAACCTTCACCATTGCCTTATGAACCGAATCTGGTCCAACCACAGCCGTCTCACAAACCTCGAACCATCCGATGGGAGATCTGCACCATCGCCCATAGAGAGCCTCGAACGGTGCCATTCTGATACTAGAGTGGTAACTATTATTATAAGCAAACTCGATCAAGGGAAAATGATCATCCCACCTACGAAATCCATAACACATGCCCTCAAAAAATATCCTCAAGAGTCTGAATGGTTCGTTCTGCTTGGCCGTCCATCTGAGGGTGAAAAGTTGTACTTAGCTTAACCTGAGTCCCGAGCCCTTTTTTAAACGAACGCCAGAATTGAGAAGTAAACTGATTACCTTGGTCCGAAATAATAGATAAGGGCACTCCATGAAGCCGAACCAACTCTTGAATATACAACTTAGCATAATTGTTTGCTGAATCTATGGTCTTGACCGGTAGGAAGTGTCCAGCCTTGGTCAACCTGTCCACCACAACTCAAATGGAGTCGTATTGCCAGCGAGTACGAGGTAAACCTGTAATGAAGTCCATATTGATTTCTTCCCACTTCCAAGTGGGGATGGCAATATCCTGAAGTACACCTCCAGGTCTTTGATGCTCAACTTTTACTTGCTGATAGTTAGAACATTTTGCTACAAACTCCACAATATCCCTTTTCATACCATCCCACCAATAGATTTCTCGTAAATCCCAACACATTTTCATGGATCCTAGATGAATAGAATATCTGGTACCATGTACCTCATGCAATAGCCGAACTCTCAAATTATCAATGTCCGGAACAAATAGTCGACCCTAGTATCATAGCACACCATCTCCCCCTTGGGAGAAAGCCTCCACTTTCTAATTCTGCATCCCCTCCTTCAGCTTCCTCAATAATGGGTCCTCATCCTATCTAGATTTAACATCAACTACCAAGGACGATTCCGACCCGTTATGCACAAAAACACCGCCATCGGTCGAATCGAGAAGTCTAACTCCCAGCCTCACAAGCCGGTGAACATCTTTCACCAATTCCTTATTCCCCCTATCCACATGGAACACATTCTCCATTGAGAGTCTACTAAGCGCATCCGCAACCACATTAGCTTTGCCCGGGTGGTAAAGGACACTCATGTCATAATCCTTAAGTAACTCCAACCACCTNTTTCCCTTTCTTCCCAAACCGCATGACTCCCTTCATGGGAGATATAAATACCTAGTCGTCCACATCAAACTCCAAATCTCCTCACATCAACATATGATTTCTGATGACTCTGAGCAATTTTCAACTGGCCCCTTATTAAATGAACCTTCACCATTGCCTCATGAACCGAATCCGGTCCTATCATAGCTGCCTCACGAACCTCAAAACATTTGATGGGAGATCTACACCTTCGCCCGTACAGAGCCTCGAACGGTGCCATTTGGATACTAGAGTGGTAACTGTTATTATAAGAAAACTCAATCAGGGGAAAATGATCTTCCCAACTTCCTTTAAAATCCATAACATATGCCCTCAACATGTCCTCAAGAGTTTGGATTGCTCACTCGGCTTGACCATCCGTTTGCGGATGAAAGGCCGTGCGAGCTTGACTTGACTCCCGAGTCCCTTCTGAAAAGACCTCCAAAATTTAGAGGTAAACTGGGTACCTCTATATGAAATGATGTACAAAGGCACTCCATGCTACCGAACTAACTCCCATATGTATAACTTGGCATAATCCTCTACTGAGTTGGTAGTTTTGACTGATAGAAAATGATCCGCCTTAGTAACCTGTCCACGATAACCCAAATGGAGTCATATTTCCTATGAGTACGGGGTAAGCTTGTAATAAAGTCCATATAGATCTTGTCACGCCCCGCCTTGGGGGGTATGACTTGCACCTGGTGCCTTATAGGACCTAAACTGCTAGACTACTGAGCCTAAGCACATCTGGTGCCTAGCTGGCTCTAACTCTATTTCACGGAATCAACGGGCTATATAACGGTTGTAAATACAGCCTCCGACCGACTGGGCCTATAGCCACCTGTACTGTAACATCAGCTAACAAGAATCACACTCATATAGGGAACCCTATGCGGGCCGACAAGGCCACCATGCTGTCTAGTTATCTTTAAATCAGTATAACAAATGCTGAATAACTACGTGACCAACAAGGTCACCACTACTAACTGGATACGGCCCCACCCGGCCAACATGAACAACAATACTAAACAGCTAAACATACGCACGACCCCCACACTAACGGCACAACTAACCAAAGGGAGATATATATACACAATTTGCAAGGCTCTAAGAATACTGATAAGATGGTCGGGACAGGGCCCCGACCTACCCATACTATACAACAAAAGAAAATGATATAAACCTCTGAATATCAAGCTCCGGAT
>JACEIK010011144.1:0-20940 GCA_018107945.1 Datura stramonium
ATTTACACCACAAATAGAGTTATGCCATAAATAAAAAATCTAATATGATAAAACAAAGTGATGAAAATAATTAAAAATAATAAATAACTATTTTATCTATTGCAATGTCTTTTAATGAAGGGAAAAAAGTTCAACCAACATTTATAAGAACCTTGGCACTTTTAATATAATATAGATATAGAGCTTCTTTATGATTAAGTAATATATTTGTGTGTAAAAGAAATATCGAATACAGGTAAACCAATGACCAGAATTGATTTGTTCTTAAGTTGAGGTTTCAAGATGTTAAAGATCTGACATCTTAAAATATAATTTTAGTTATCTTGTGTTCAAATATTTTAATATTTAAATATGTATTTAAAAAAAGATAAAACTTTTAAAAAAGTATAATTTAAAAAAATTAAGACTTCGAGAGTTTGTTTCTCTAGTTTACATAACTATATAGAAGTATTTAACTCAAAATAGTTGAAGTGGTTCCAAGTTCTACAATAATAAGTGAAATGGAAAAGTACCGGTTTAACTAGGAGAGCGTTGGAACAATTTGGTTGAATATCAAAATTTTAATTTTAATTTTCGATTTTTCAGATTAAAGAAATTAATCAATATGTTGCATGTATGTGTGTGCGCACATTCATTTAGTTTCGTGTCTCTTATGGAGTTTATTCTGTTTGTACATTGCAGAAAGTATATGTAGCAGAATGTCTGTTGCGAATTTAGGCGATCTGCGTTGAAATTTTGTCAAATCAGCTGCGAGTTTTTTTTATAATGACTTTTGCATATCCTTTAACTTGTCATGACTCAATTAGCATTCTCAATTATACAATTTATGGCTACAGAGACAAACAAGTCTATTGCAATGATTTGAAAAACAGTCATCTCCCACCATCATGCTTATTGTAAAGGGAATCCTTCTAGTTGTGTTGAAATCACTGAGAAGTAGGATTGGAGTGTTTCTATTCTACTTCAAATAAGAGGTGGGGAGCGGGCTCGAAGGCAGTATTCTGTCACTTGAAAGTTGAGATCATGTCATATTACACTTTGTTTCAAGTTTTAAAAACACACCTCAATCACTTAGTACGCTAACTCTCGAGATTAATATCAATTACCATGTCACTCATCCTTCCATTGTTCTGCTATATGAGAAGCCTCACGCTATGCCTAACAATTGAAATGACGGAAACTCTTGTGGACGGGCGGCGGGACATGATTTAAATGATTGTTATTTATAAAATTGAGATACTAATATTAATTACTAGAAGGTTCATTAGGGCCCATTTTATCTAACATTCATATTTAGAATCTCTGTAAACTAGACTTTGTTTTGACTCAGATAAGATTGATGATTGATTTAAATGTAAGCAACTCTCTTTCATTCTTTTGAGTTGTGGCATGTTAATAACGTGAAACGATTATGTGTTGTATGCGGTGTACTTTCGATCTATACCATTTGAGGTCTGTAACACTTCAAAGTTTTAAGTGGCTAGATTGAGATTTGAAATGTGTTAGGTGGAAAAAATGCGAAAATTTTACCGAACGACCCGTTGTACGTGCCATGCTGTGGAGTAACGGATCGTGGGATAGAGTCGTGGTTGGTTAAAGTCCCAATTCCTAAAATCATGAGACCACACCATGAGTCATGGTAGGAAAGTATGACTCGTGGTTATGAGCCATGGTCGCATCTACGGAAGAGGCTGGGATGGCGAGTCATAGTACAACTAAATGAGTCCATGTAATGGGTCGTAGTCGGAGTTGTCATTTATTTACGGGGTGCCTAGGCGAGAAGGGTATGAGTTGTGAAACCAGGCTGTTGTAGGTGCAATGAGTCGTAGTTTGTACCCTCTTGGGGGAAGAAGCGAGAGAGAAGTCGAAAGTAGTAGCAACGGATGGGTGCAGTGACCGTCGTCACAAGCTATGACCGTTGTTTGGGTCAGATGGAAATTCTACGAGTTAAGCATGAGAATAGTGGTGACGACGAGGGAAGCCACGAGTTGTGGTTTCAGAGTATGACTCATGGTATGAGTCGATTCTACTACGATGGAAATTTTTACATCGAATCTTTAAGGACATTTTGTAATTTCTAAGCTTCTAACTTCTTTAAGATAGTTTTAATCCACTGAAGCTTGAGTGTTTTAGGGTTTAGCCTATTTCAAGTCATTAGACTCCCGTGCATGCAAGTTATTGAGAATCTTCTTTAAGATCAAGCTAGAACTCTCTCAATTTCTTCCCCAATTCTCTTGGTCTTTCAAGGATAGTTTGACAATGGTTTACTCAAATACGTAGTGCTATGAATGAAGTTTCAACTTACTCTCATACCCAAACTTTTTCTCAAAGTTTATGAATTCAAGTATATGGATTTATAGAGTTTTGCTTAATTTCATGAAATTCTCTATGATATATTTATGAGTCTGATCCCTTCATGTTCTAAAGTATGTTTAAGTCTAATGGCGGATTTTATGAATTTGGTTATAAATTCATGATTTCAAGTGATAAATATCTAGCATGAATGAATGTTTATAAATTTCTCATGTATGAATATATGATTTTAACTTATGAAGTCTATTTCAAGTATGCATGAATTTATGATTTGGGAAAGCCCACACAAGTTAAATATGTTTTCATAACTTAGCCAAGGCAAATAAGATCGACATCATGTTTTGGAGTCAAGACTCCTAATGCAACTTATGATATTTTTGTGATCAAGACTCCCAATGTTCACATTCCCGGACTATGTATGTAATTATGATTTGGCTTTGTGAAAAACGATGTGTCGCGTCCACCTTGAGGCATGATTAGGCATCTAATGCCACCTGGGATTTGGGTGACACAGTGAGACATAGGGACCTTCAGTGCTCTGAGCTTCAGATCAAGAAAAATAAACTGTATATCTCGGCGTAAACACAACCTTGGGCCGACAAGTCCACACAACACCTGTAAAGGAAAAACGGCTAACCCAGCTAACATAACAATAATAAGGGTCCTATGTGCCGACAAAGTACATATTTGTCTAGTTATAACGAAATAAAACCAAGCGGCTATACTAGGCTCCATACGGCCAACGCATAAAATAAGATATATGGCCCCCTTTTGATAACAAACCAACTAACTAAAGCGTCGTATACAAGCCTCACAGGAGTGAAAATATTGGTTCGGGACAAGGCCTGAGCCTGCCCAATCTTTGTATAAAGACGGATAAGCCTCACCTAGCTTGCAAACTTTCTAAATGAAGGGGAGGCTGGTCAAGCTTTGCCCCAACTGCCGAATAGGTTTATAGGAGATCTCACAATCTATCTGTCTAAATTTCTGGAGACAAACCGCAGCACCCATGTGAAACATTTGTGCAATATGTATCGAATATGTAGTAATGTTAATTAAAAGCGAATAAAAAGATAAGGCGAAAGTAAGTAGAAAGAAGGAAGAAGATAACTTGTAGTGCTGCTTATTCATAACACCATCCAGTAAATCACTACATGTGTCTTGGTGGCCTTCTGGTATGCATTCATAGGCTCGGCTAACAAAAACAAGTGTACAACGAGAACCTAACACGGCCCATAAGCCTAGAAGGTGCAAGCATGGAAAACAACCTCACGGGGCCTCATAATCTGAAAAAGTACCAGTTCAATCTATAACACCCTGTCCGAGGTTCTTATGATTCCTAAGATTTGCTATAGCCAACTCACAACCACAGGTCGCATCTAAGTCCGGACTCCTGTAGCTGTCATCTGAGCAGAAACGGGCTCCATATGCTTACACCCTAGGAACACAAGGCTCGACGGAGGGCTAGTGATGTCAGTGGGCCTTCAAAGTGGAAATCCAGTAGTGGATGGGTATGAAGTGGCACTGGAAAAATGGACCATAGTCCTTGGGACAACATGCCAGCTCCTTGGAGCAATCAATAGGCTTTGTAGGTGATGATATTATCATCTAGCTCCTATGAGCGACCAATAGCCACAGTGGTGGTGACACAATTAGCAACCTAAAGTTGGTCAACGAGAGGCTATCTAGGTGGGGTCAATCCCAGCAGGTATAATGCATCTCGGTCTCGATCTGGCTACTCGGAAAGTGTCGCTCTTAAGGCCTAATGCGACCGCTACTCGCCCCCTAGAATAGTACGTATGGCGCAACGAGGCACACCAGGTGTGCCTATATCATTCAGAGGATCCTGGTAGTGATCGTAATCTCTAATGGTCTAGACCAGACAGGGAAAGATGCGGAGTGGCCTAAATGATACTGCGAATGTCATGCTAGGATAGTGATATCTCATAAGCGAAGCTAGTAAGTTTGAGGACTGACCAACTATTTAGTTCCTTCGCTTAGAACAATTGTACGGCGCTACTTATTCGTACTTGCTCTGAGAAATCAGCCCCTAACCTTCCCCGGGCGGTTTACTGTAATTCTTAACTTTGGTAAATCTTTGTCTCTTGTGATTCTATTTAGTCCTTTAATCTTAACTTGATGCAATTCTTCTATATATCTTAAATAGCAATTTCTAAACTTGTAGGTAAGTTTACCAGGACACGTATTTTATAAGAGCGAGGATGGTGCATGGCCCACGTCAACTACTAATAAGGTTCCCTCCTTAGGGTACACCTACGGGTCTATCGACTTATTATAGCCAGGATGACTCCTTGAGCGGCTTTTGTATGACAAGTACTAAAGCAAGCGAAACTAACAATCATTGGTAGTGGCTAACTACATGTGATTGTCACTCATTTCTTGACAAATCACATTGCAGCTAACTACAGGGTAGACCATCCTATTCAAATTCTAGCTCAAAGAAGGCATCGAGATACACCAATGGCCTCTGGGCGATTTACGTATACGAGATGTCAGTGAAAGTTATATTGCTTGACTACGCGCCGATGTTGTCCAACTTAGATCGAGCTGACATTTAACCATAAACTTCTAAGGCCTTTGGGATGATAGCAAAACATCAAAAATTCTACTAGTACTATGAACGGAAGAATGAGGTTCCTATGACGCTCCCTAGCATGAGTTACATAACATATTCTTTCTGATGGGATCTTTGCAATATTTTCTCAATACGCTTTCTAGCGGCTAACTTAGAACCTATATGATCATAGTCTACGGACAATAACTAACCCACGACATATATACTCATAATCCTGAGACAACGGCTAATCACAACATATATACTCATAATCTATGGACAACAACTAGTTACAACATATAGGATGATTATCTCCATTCAATAGCATAGGTCATATCATTATACGACGATAACTAACTGAAGGGATAAGTCTTGCTTGTCGAATGTTGATTCTCCTTTAAACGTGAGTTTCAACTGTAGCAAGCAGTTCCCTCCATGATAGCCCTTCGGCGAGAGAATAGGGCTATTTTCAATACTAAATTTGGCAAACAACAATATCTTTCTATAATAATAATAACTATAACTAAAACATTTGGCTTCGGCCGAAAAGCCACAAATTCTCGAGAGTTTAGAAGAGAGAGAAATGCTTATCTATTGCTTGTGGCCGTTTAGGATTCAATTTGGAGTAATTTAGATAACCTTTACTCGGCGGAGTTCCGATATGTAGAAGCGAATTTTCAAGAAATAACTTCGTATAGATGCTTCTCGTAGACCTCGAACTTATTTAAAGTTAATTTGTGTTTTAAACGGAGTTTGATAGCGTAATTTGATGAATCAGTAATTACGTTTCCTCTCTATTACGGCTGAAGGAGTACTTCGAAAATGATTTAAATTCAACAAGGAAACTTATACATAGCATGGGCGGTGGTAGGGGCACGTCGTGCTACGGCCTGCGAGCAAGGCGGCGCTCGCCCTCGTGGCACAGCTCACTCGACCATGCTAATCCACTCGATGATGTCCTCCCTCGTCTACCTTCGTTCTTCCCTTCCTTCAAGCTCTCAGAACATTACATAAGTCCCGTACGCGTACACCTAGCTAGCTAACATCTTGTAGGCTTTAACGAATGGGAGCACTATGCATGTTTTAGTTAATATTTTACTAAGCATGTTTTACTTATCTTATACTCGGTACATTTAAAGTGTTGACCGCATACTCTATGCTATATCGTTTCATGATATAGGTTCGGGTGATCCGAGTTTAGTCTTAGATAGTTCGCTTCCCTATCCAGCTTAGTTATTAGTGCCTTGGGTGAGTCCTTATTGTTCGAGGCGTCTATCATTTCAGTTTGGTGTTGTTGTGTTGTTTCAGACTTGGAGATAGTGGGGGCTTGTCAGCATCTCATCGGTTAGTAAAGACTTTTCGGATATAGACTAGTATGTTCGGCTTGAGACTTAGCATTTTAATGTTATCATTCGTGCACGTTATGTTATTTAGACTTCGCTTATTCATGTTTAGAGTTATCGGTTTACGCTTTAATATATGCTTTTTAGTTGCTATGTTTATGTCATGGGTCGACTTGGGCCATTCATGGTTCTAGGTCCGTGTCTCGGTCGGGGTCGGCTCGGATCATGACAGATTCTTTATCTATTTTTTATTTTTTTTACTTGATAGAATAAGATTTATTCTAAATATACCTATCAAATAAAGAAAATGAAGAAATGTATATTTACCTTAGTATACTTAGCAACCTTCCCAATAGTGTAATTGATGACATTGTATTGAGGTTGCCTTCAAGAGATGTTGAGAGGACAAACTTCGTGTCGAAAAATAGAGATTAAGCTGGGTGCAAACTTCCACAATTGAAATTTGATTAAGCCAGGACTTAATATTCCATATAATTGAATTTAATTACTAACATTGTCTAGCTATCACCCCTTGACATTTCATAGAGGATCAATTATTAAGTTTATCCTTGACATTCCTTATCTGAAAACATGTCCTTATATTGATCATTTTATGCATTTCTTCTCACAAATAACATTCAACATGCTATTCTTAGATCTCAGCTAGGTAATTGATACAAACTGCCTTTTTATTTTCACAAGTTCACATTTGAGGTATTTGACTTTCCAGATATTTAATATGTTCTCCACCAATTTATGAGGAAGAATTAATTTTAATTACAATTTTCTCTGAATTGCTTGAAAGTTTAATCTCTCATTCCTCATTGTTTGAGAATTTAGTGCTTGAGACTTAATCTTATTGAAGAACTAATGTTTCCACACACATATTAAACAAAGAGAATCGTGTAGTAATATAAAAGATATATTTTCACGCATATTGAAAAGTGGATTTTTTTTTTCTTAAATAGTGTAACTTTTTTACTTTTTAAAGAAAAATGAAATATACCGTTAAGATATGGTTTAATAATAATAACAATAATAAATTAATTTTGTATATGTATACATAAAAACTTTTATTTCTTATGTCTCGGAAAAAATATTATTTTAAAAAAAATTATTAATGTGACGCGGGAGCGAGGCACATGTACACTAGTATATATTTGAATTGTGATAATGTGGTATAATTCTTTGACCAAGAATAGCTTCATTTTGTCTTCTTTCTCACCATTTTTTATTTTATCTTTTACCATATTTTAAAAAGCTCTAAAGTTAATATTCTCTAATTATAACTTAATTTTCTATTTCAATTTTAACATATCTATTTTTAATTCTATCTATTTGTATGTTCTTTTAATGAAAATGCATAAGTATCCTTTTTGAATTATGATTGAAATTGTTGAGATATATTTTCCTTTACATGAGTCATATTACTTGAATTATTTTAAAAAGTGAGGTTATTTATTTTCTTAGCGCCAATGTGTGAGAGAGAGAGTGAAATTATGTTTGTCCTTTTCTATTACTCAAAAATATTTTATATTTTTTCCTTTTCTTTTTTCTTTTTCTTTTCTCTCTTTATTATCAGCATACGCCTTCCTCCTCCACCACCATTATAGCGGCGTCACCACCTTCTTTTACTCAATTCCTTCTGACAGCCACCAAAAGAAATTAATACATTATCTACATTTTTCTTTCATTTAATTTTTTCCCCTAATTTTTCTTTATCCTTATTTATAATATTTTCACCGAAAAAATGGAGACTTCGGCAGTTCTTGCCTCGTTCATTTTTCCTCCCAACCTCATTTCCTCTCGCATCTTGAGTTATCTTATAGTACTTCAACATTTATGTTCTTATTCGATCTTTTCTCTCAATCATGACCTCTAAAGATCAAATTCAATCTTTGATTAATATTATCACACCTCAAGCTCGGGGAGGCGTGGCAGGCGGCACACAGTGCCACACACACTTTGACCGAGCGAACCCTGTAAAAATTTAACTACAACGAGTCGGAACCGACGAGGTTCGGCAACACAACAACTATAAAATCGAGTAAGATGATATACTATAGCAAAGGCTGGTTTCTTGACCAACCAAAGTTATACAATAGGCTGTCAAGCTACAAAATGGAAAATCAACTATACAATAAGGCCACTTGGCCTACCACAACAACTGTGATAACAGATGACTATGAGCCTCTAGGAAGACATTAGTTATTAAATGATCGGGGCAGAATTTTCGAACTACACATAACTTTCCCTAGAACATTTGGAAACACTCAGGAAGACACGAAGCATATCAGAATTCGATCCACCGGCGAAATTATCACCTATAGGTATAAATGCGGCTTCATTAGGGCTAACGAGTATGAAAATGAAACAACTACAAGACTGATTAGAGATCAACAAATATATGATATCGTAGAAGGAGAAACTCAACTTAAATAAACACATAAACCTACACGGCCGCATAAACTGTAAAGTACAAGCAAGCATACAAACAAAACCTACGGCCCCCATAAGCGGCAAGTCCAAAAGTAAATAACAACCCGCGACATTTAGCTGACACAACTCACTGTCATCACCTCTAGACCTTTCAACGGCCTCGGCTAGCACCAATCGGCATCTAGAATCTACTACTATCATATAATAGATAACACGAGCAGATCACAATATAATAATGCCAAGAAAATCAAAAGTAAACACCGACCAATCAACATCATCAAATAAAAATTTATAGGACCCTCTTTGAGAGTTTCACGCATAGTTATGATGCTCCATCTATCCGAGAGAGCCAGTTGCAATTTCAAGAAGGCTCAAAACAGACATACGGTGCTATGGATATAATATCCCAAAAGTTCTTAAGAAATAAATGGGAGAATTAGAAATGAGTCACTGTGAGAAAATCTATATTTTTGGCACCAAAAGCGACTCGTGATACTAGTCGTGATAGGAAGTGATGGGTCATGGTCTCGGCCATAGTAGAGTTCCCCCGGATTGGTGTACGGTGTAGTCATGGTGTAGGTATGACTCGTGATTAGGAGTCGTGATGAGTTTCCTTACGGTGCCGGGGAGTATGATATCATGGATCATGGTACGACTCATAGTAAATATTAGTCGTAGATGGAAGTCGTGATTAGGAATTGGCAGGTGAAGGGGTGATGTCACTATTGACAAAACCCTTTCGCGGTAGGACACCATGAGTGTGATATTCAATCATGGTGAGATTCGAGATGTTTTAGGGAGGAGCGTGGTAGCCCTGATAGGTAACCACAGTCGTTACTTTGTAATTACGACTTCGTGGTGAGACTCGTGATAATTGTGATTCCCATTTTCTAAACTTTTATTAAGGAATTTTTGTAATTTCTAAGCTCCTAAGTCCTAAACTACGTCCTTTTGAGCTGCGGTAGGAGTATTTTACGAGAGCTTAGCCTATCCTAATTCATTAATCTCCCAGCCATGCAGTAGAGGTTTCTCTTTGAAGATCAAGCTTGAAACCCTTTAATTCTCACACGGGCTTTCAAGGAAGAGTGTGGAATCAGATTTCCCGGGTATGTAGAGTACATGAATGAGTTTATTTCACTCTCATGCTTTAAATTCCCTTCAATTCCATGAATTTAAGTTTTAGATAAAGTTCATGATCTCATGAGGCTTATTTCTAAATTTATGAAATCCATTATGATATAGCTATGGGTCGATTTTCTTATAATGAAATCATAATTTGAGATCCATGGGGATTTACATACCTATTTTTATTAATTTATAATTTCAAACTCTAATCAATTTATGCACACTCATGCATGTTTCATGAAGAGTCAAGTTTATGATTCTATTATGAATTTGATTCTCAAAGCTAAATTATATAATTTATGATTTATGATGATTATTTTCTTCAAATGCTCTTCATGAATTTATGAATTTCAAGTATAGTGACTTTTCTCAAGCATGTATGTTTTCATATTTATGAGTTTATGATTTTGGTCGACTCCACGGGTCTAATTCATGGCTAATCATGTACTTCAAGTATGATCAAATATGTTATGATTTATCTAACTATAAACTTCATGTATGACTTCACGATTACTATATGAGCCTTCATGTGCATGTTTTGGGAGCGATTAATACAGCCGAGTAGGCGACGTTTAGAGTAAACCTCATGATCTCAAAACTATGTGCCAATGTACGTTTATGTTTATGGACTCTGGTGGATCCCTATTACGTAATATCATGTCATGCACGTCCTTGGCACGGCAAACACAGGGCGGCTACGTCACTGGCCAGATAGTTAGGACATCATGTGTAGCTACATCATGATAGTGTCAATTAAGACGAGTTCTCCCATTGTTCGTCATGATTTATGCATTGTCATATTTACGATACTTGGGCTCAAGTTATGCTTTTACAAGGTTTCTCTTATGATTATGATTATAATTATGACTAGATTATTAATAGTTTTGAAAATTTTTGAGCCTCCCGTTCATGTTATGACTATCATTGCATGTTTTGTGCGAATCCTACTCTTATGAACTCTTATGTATTTTGATTAGTCCATTTACTTGTCTTGCATTATTAGTACATTCCAAATACTGACCGCATACTCTATGTTGTATCATTTCATGATACAAGCTCGGATGTTCGAGGTCGGTCGCTGCGATGCTTCGGTCATCGAGTTCGGTTCGTAGCTGTTGGTAAGTCCTCATCCTTTGAGGACCTTCGGTTAGTTGTATTGTTGCTATTTCTAATTTCGGGCGGTAGTGAGCTAGGCGGGGGTCGATAGCAGCTCAAACCATACCTCCTACGAAGTATGAAGCGGACATTGTCAATAAAGAATCAACTAGAGGTTGGGGTCGCACCTACAAGGAATATGGAAGAGCTAGACTAAGGTCGGTAAGTGCACTCATTGGTTAGTTACTCTAAATTGGGGGTTCTAAAAGAAGAAATAATTAAAACAAGCATTAAAATTTTGGTTGAAATCAAGGATGAAGGACGACTAGGGTTTTGTGTTCCCCATAGGTTCATAACAACTTCGGGTATACATACGTGATCATCACCAATGCTTACTTGTAGAGCCCCGATAACTAAAGTTTGTCCAAATAGTAGTTCGTCCCTATTGAATGACTATACTCAATCACCGAGTAGGATCTCATGAGAGATTGCAAACTAACCATTATCAGTATATCCCAAATTTAACTATCACCGCAATCACAACTCAAGTTAATACAATAGTCATCAAGATCAGACTTTGTTGTAATTCTCTTTTCTAATCTCTACCTCTCTGGGCTCAAGCAAGTAAAGACTTTCGGGAAGGTCTAATATTGTACATCATTAAGAAACATTTAAGTATGAAGTGAATACAATACAAACATTTTAACATTGGTTTCGAATAATTTTTTGTAACCCTAGCTCATTAATCCTTTAGTTCACATTCCTAGCTATGGAGGTTATAGCCTCTCATAGTTGCAGGGTTGTGATTTGTGTTCATATTTAAATACATAAAGCAATACTTACAATGGTAGTCGAGAGACTTCTTTAGATAAATAAGAAAAATCTTCAAGAACAAAGTACGAAGATCAAGAAGGAAATCAAGAAAAGGGATCCTGAGACAATCAACTCAATTCTATCTTGTCTCAATGTTCTCTAACTACTTCTCACGTTCTCCCTCCTTTTCTATATCATTATACGAAAATAAAACATAAAACGTATTTATACGAGACATAAAAATCTTTTCCTAGGCTAACGGGGTGAATTTCCATAACTGCCGCTTGTGCCGCAACCAATCCTACGACCCGTTGCGGGTTTGTATGGAGTGCGTGCCTACTTCTGCCATGTTCTTGACTAGCTGAATTTTGACTAAGTGTTGGACCTTGATGACTTCGTACATGCTTCCCTACGGTCGTAACGTAGCTTCCATGGTCGACTCTAAGAATTCTCAATTTTACGAAGTTCTTCACGAATTAATGGTATGACTCGTACTTTGACGCCATGACTCGTGCTGTTTATACGTATTAGAGTCGGCCTCTTATGTAAATCTTCGAATCTTTCCACTTACTCGGTGCTACGGTCCATACAAATGTTATATGACTCATGCGATAGTCGTAGGATGCACTCTTCATAACTTAGCCTTAAGGCTTTTCACGATCTTCGGTACGACTCGTAGTATCAACCTCGACATGCGAGACACGACTTAAGCCTGGCCACTACGCACTTTCCGGCTATCTTTTTCACATTCTTGCTCGACACCTATTTGTCCTGCCAACAAAAGAAAAAA
Source organism: Datura stramonium (assembly GCA_018107945.1). NCBI lineage: Eukaryota > Viridiplantae > Streptophyta > Magnoliopsida > Solanales > Solanaceae > Datura > Datura stramonium. The sequence continues at coordinate 12,494 of JACEIK010011144.1, forward strand.
TTATCTTATATCTATATAAACATACCTAAGTCATTACTATTTTCTTAGTTTTGAGCGTCAAAAGTTTTGTAAACTCCTTAGCACGTCCAACCTCAGCAGACTTTGCATGTCCTCGGGCAAAGAAAAGAAAAATAAATACGCTCAACTATAAATGAACCTAGGACACTACGGAAATACCAAACAAAACTTGCACTATATATTCAACAACTTTTGACCCTTTTTCCATGAACCCGACATCCAAATCACACAGGTTAAACTCCTTTTTGTTATCTTGCTTTATCATGGTAAATCTTCATCCTTTCTTTATAAAAGCCCACACTCTCATAAGCTCTAAATCGAAACTCATCCAACTCATTCAAGGCTGGTTAAGCCTCGTTGTTTAGCCATTCCATTTCATGTTATTTTGAGCCATGCTTGCCTTATACTCTAGTTCAACTAGGTAAATGAAATGCTTTGCCATAAACCAGTTGGTATGGAGATAAACCAATGGGGTCTTATAAGTTGTTCATTAAGCCCACAACACATCATCGAGCTTCTAAAGATAATCTATCCGGCTAATATTCACTATTTTGGCCGGGATGGTGCGATTTCCTTGTTCAAAGCTTCTACTTATCCAACGATTGAGGGTGGTAAGGTGTGGCCACCTTATGCTTGACACCATATTTTCCAACGGGGTCTGAGGCGGTTACAAAAGTGAGATCCACCATCATTGATAATAGCTCACGGGAGTGTCAAACCTGGCGAAGATGTGCTTCGAAGAATCTTGTAACACTCTTTGCCTTCATTGTTTGGTAGTGTGATTGCCTCCCATTTGGAGACACGATCCACCCCATTAAGCCCCAGATGTATTTCATTCCATATGAGCTAACAAATGGGCCATGAAATTGATACCCCACATGTTAACTCAACTTCCAAGATGGGGGTCAATGGCAGCTCATGGTTTGCGGTAATACCGCCACGCCTTTGCATTGATCACAAGACTTGGCGAAGACATATGCATCTTGGTGAACAGAGGGCCAATAACATCCAGCGTTGTAAAATTTTATATGCGGTTACGATGCCACTTTGATGACCCCGACGGGAGATGAATGGCAGGACCTCCCGGAAATTCTCGGCCATTTCTATTTCGGGCATACACCTACAAATGATCCCATATGCACAAATACCAAAATAAATATGGCTCATTCCACGTGTAATATCTTAGGAGCATCGGGCAGAAATTTTTCTTCTGTTGAGGGCGGTCTGTGATGTATCATGTCGCTAACCAAGTAATTTGCAAAGTCGGCAAGCCAAGGAAATTAAATCTGTGATGCGGCTAGTACATGTTCGTATGTGGAAGGCATCATCAATATCAATCTCCTCCTTGACCTAGCTTCGTACTCAAGCTGATAAATGATCGCTATCGATTTTCGTTCCCTTTCGATCTTTAACCTCAAGCTCAAATTCTTGAAGCAAAAGCACCCATCGAATCAATGCGGGTTTAGCATCCTTTTTGATATCGGGCACCTCAAAGCGGCATGGTCTATGAATGATCACCTTGGTTCTAAGCAAGTATACTCGAAACTTTTGAATGCAAAGACCAACGCCCGGTAGCTCACATTACGTGATCGTTTAATTTTCTGATTGCATTGAGTGTTTTACTAGCATAGTAGATTGGATGAAAGATCTTTGCTCTTCTTTGGCCCAAAACAGCACCAAAACAGCCACCGGCTAACATCATACATTACCTCAGTAGAAGATACTAATGCGGAGCTACGATGATAGGAGACGGTGATGAGTTTCTCTTTTAAACACTCAAAATCCCTTAGACATGCCACATCAACCACGAACTTTACCTCCTTCTCAAGTAATTTGCACAATGGGCTGTACAATTTTTGAAAAATCCTTGATAAATCAATACGTAGAATCTCATTGTCCTAAAAAGCTAGACCCGTTTTATGGAATAGGGGGTGGAAAACTGTTATAACCTCAATTTTTTGCCTTATCCACCTCAATCCCCTTTCCGAGATTTTATGACCCAAAACTATTCCCTCCTTAACCATAAAAATGACATTTTCCCGGTTTAGGACCCGATTAGTTTCTTCACATCTTTCAATACAGATTTTATGACCCAACACTATTCCCTCCTTAACCATAAAATGACATTTTTCCCAGTTTAGGACCAGATTAGTTTCTTCACATCTTTTCAATACTTTGCCTAGGTAGTCGAGGCAAGATTCAAATGAGTCACCTACAAAACAAAAGTCATCCATAAATACTTCAATGGTGTCTTCCACCATATCTGAGAATATAAACATCATACAGCGCTGGAATGTGGCTAGTGTATTGCACAATCCAAATGGCATCCTTCTGAAAGTGAACATTCCATACGAACAAGTAAAGGTTGTATTCTCCTGGTCTTCTGGAGCGATGGTAATCTGATTATATCCTGAGTATCCGTCAAAGAAACAGTACCAACCTCTACCTGCCAGTCTATCAAGCATCTAATCCAAGAATGGCATTGGAAAGTGGTCCTTTTGGGTCCAATAGTTGAGTTTCCTGTAATCAATGCATACACGCCATCCAGTGACTAGTCGTGTCGGTATTAGCTCATTCTTTTCATTGGGCACCACTATGATTCCACATTTCTTCGGTACGCACTACATTGGGCTCACCCCCTTGCTATATGCGATGAGATATATCACTCCAGCATCCAACCACTTGATGATCTCCTTCTTCACTACCTCTTGCATTGAGGGGTTCAGGCGGCCTCTGATGTTCTATACTTGGTTCACAATTTAGCTCGAGTTGGATTTTGTGAGTACATATGCCTGGCGGGATTCCGATGATATCAGCTATGGTCCAGCCTATTGCCTTTTTATACCTTTTTAATATGTAGACCAAAGCTTCACCTGATTGTCTAACAGATCTGCTGCGATTATTACAGTTAAAGTACTGTCTTTGCTGAGGAATGCATACTTGATGAGATGATCATCAAGATCAAGACTTTGTTGTAATTCTCTTTTTCTAATCTCCATCTCTCTAGGCTCAAGCAAATAAAGAATTCGGGCAAGTCCTAACATTGTACACTGTTAAGAAATATTTAAGCATAAAGAGAATACAATACAAGTGTTTTGCATTGGTTTTGAATCATTTTTTATGTAACCCTAACTCATTAATCTACCATGGTTCCCACAACCCTAGCTATGGAGGTTGTAGCCTCTCATAGTTGCAAGATTGTGAATTGCATTCATAATTAAATACATAAAGCAATACTTACAATCGTAGATGAGAGAAAAACTTCTTTGAATAAATCAGAAAAATCCTCAAGAGAAAAGTATGAATATCAAGAAGAAATCAAGAAAAGGTTGATCACAAACCAATCAACTCAATTATATCTTGTCTCAATGTCCTCTAACTACTTCTCACGTTCTCGCTCCTTCTCTATATTGTTATCTAATGAAAATAAAACATAAAACGTATTTATATAGACATAAAAATCATTTTCCTAGGCTAACAGGGTGAATTTTCATAACTGGTGCCGCCTGTGTCACGATCAATCCTACGACCTGTAGCAGGTTTGTACGGGTCGTACCTACTTCCCGTATGTTCTTGACTGGCTGAATTTTGGCTAAGTGTTGGACCTTGATACGACTCGTACATGCTTCCTACGAGCTGTACTATGCTTCCGTGGTCTGACTCTAAGAATTCTCAATTTTTTTGAAGTTCTTCATGAGTGCGAGGGTACGACTCATACCTTGACGCCACGACTCGTACTGTCTATTCGTGTCAGGAGTCAGCCTCTTGTGCAAATCTTCTAATTCTTTCCACGACTCAATGCTACGGTCCGTACAAACGTTGTCGACTCGTACTGAGAGTCGTAGGATGCACTCTTCATAACTTAGCCTTCTGAAACTTTTCATGATCTTCAGTACGACTTGTAGCATCAACCTACGACTCGTACTGAGACTTGTGACTTAAGTCTATTTTTTGCACTTTCAGGCTATCTTTTGCACATTCTTGCTCCAACACCTATTTTTCTTGTAACCAAAGAAAAAATGTCTTATATCCATATAAACATACCTAATTCCATGCTATTTTCATAGTTTTGAGCGTTGAAAGTGCTGTAAACTCACAGCACATCAGGGTCTTGTCCCATCAGCTCGTCAGTATGTAGAGGCTTCTCAGACATAATGTTGTATTCAGTTAGGATTTAGTGTTATGTATTTTCGTTGTTCAAATATTTAATATTCAGACTTTCGTTATTTCAGAATTTAGTTCCTTTCCGCCTTGATTATGTTGAGCCTTAATTATCATGTCCATGACATGGGTTGACTTGAATCTATTTATGGTTCTAGATTCCATGTCTCGATCCGGGCATATGTTCGAGTCGTGACAATGGACGCATGTACCTCCCCATAGGTCTTGCATGTCTTAAAATAGCCCTACCGGAGGTAAACTCAATGACCATAAGCCAATTGTCCTACCCTTGGACTCAACCCGGGGGCCGAACCTACTCTCAGCGTTGGGTATCTACGAATCCCAAGGGCCTCCACACACACACACACCCTATCACACAATCAGTAGCAATAATAATACATGCTCAAACAACCCACAACCCCGCCAATCTATTATCACAACACAGTATTATTCTTTCACGTCTAGCCATTCACTGATGAGTCACTAATGACCTAAAGATCACCAGCCTAATCAGTCTATCCCCAAGATTTAGAAGAAGCTCACAAGCTACTCTATTCACCATTAACAACAAGGGACACAACCAAGTCAACTCAAATGTCACCATGGCCGCCAACGTGACATCGACACGCCCGACACGGCTGTCGACTCAAATATAACGAAAGATTATCGTGATCGTCGCCTGACATCTTTATCAAACCATAAACCACATATAATAATAACATCTATATATCCATTTATAGCTACAAAATAGCCCAAAACACAAGCTATAGCAACCACGAAATATTTCATAACCCTATGGACGTACGATAACCAACCAAACTATTGTCTGAATTTCACGACCTCAATAGATGAGGGAAAGACCACAGCCCAAGAGCCCCCAAACACACGTATACAAGATCCAAGAAATAGCTAACAACATAGAAAATCCACACAATATGATAAGAATATTATTGGAACAGAAGTCATGCTGAAATGGAGAGGCGAAAGCCTTAACATACCTTAGATTTTCAGTGAACCCAAACTAAGCTGAACCTCCACCCTTATAAGAATCAAGCTAATTCCTAATATAATCCCAAGTTATTGCCAAAAAATGTAGCCAACACAACTCAATAACGAAACAAGACAAATTAAGCTTATCCGACATGATTCTTACGAACTCGCCGATAGAATCTCCGAAACAATAACTTATTGTTACTAACAAATTCGTAAATAACACGAACAACTGATAAATACCAAAGGAAGAAGACTTACCAACAACTTCACCATGAAACAACCACCAACCAGGGAAAAAACCAAAATGCAAGTTACACGCGATTCTCGATTTTTCGATATTAAAATCATGTTGAACTAGGGCTTCTAGCCCCAAAACCCTTAGAACACCATGGAAGCACCTTGAGAGAGATTTTCTTCGTGAAAGTTATTCTATAAATGAGAAAAAATATGAACAAACCGACCAACGAGCTTTTTATAGTCCATCAATGCCTTAGACTGTTTGTAATGTGCCTGCTTGTGCGGTCTCTCGAAAATGCGAATGTCTCTTTATTTTAAAGTATGATTGGCAAATAGTTTAACACGTTGAAAACTAGACTCATAGATATTTAATTTGATAGGTCATAGACCCCATAACTTCTTATAGATTGGGAGAATTTTTGAGATATTTGACCCAAATTTAAGAGACTTTCAAGAAAGAAATTTGCGATGACTTGCTGAATTTTGTAATATAACTTGATCAACATCTAATCTTAAACATGATCATAGCGTGACTCAAATTTCTTATAACACTTTCTTTTTAGTCTATGAAGTACTCTTATTTCTGCATCGAAAGTACAGATTTGTCGCTCAAATTACCCGAGGTATTACAAATATTTTTTATTGACTTGCTAAACTGCGAAACAAATTTGAACCAGTGACAAGAAGAAAGAAATAAAAGTAGTAGAAGAATGAAAAAAAATTAAAAAAATGGTTAAAGAATGATGCGAAGTTGATTAAAATAGAGAGGAAAGAGANGATTAAATAAGAAAAATAAAACATTTTAATGATAAAAGAGAGAGAGAAAAATATTTAATGATTATTTCTGTCATGTCAACCGTTAAGATAGTATTTATTTTATTTTTAAAAAGTTCAGAAAATAATATGACTCGGTTAAAAAAATGTGTCCTTGAAAATTAGACTCTAAATCAGGAATAATTATACATTATCCCTTCTTTTAACTTTTCATACCTTTTTTCATTTCTACAATTGTTTATTTATAATTTTAAAAAAAAAAATTATTATGACCACATGGGCAATGTTTTTTATTTATAAGTGTAACGAAAATAATTTCAAATCCATGTCCATGGTCTGACCCGAAACTATTCCAACCCAAAAATTAAAAAAATAAAAGAAAAACGTGAAAGTAAATGAAAGCAAAAAATAAAAGTTAGCTTCGGAAGGTTCTAGGTTTTGCCTTTGCAGACTAGGGTTTCTTCTTCATTTTCTTCATTTTCGTTCTCCAAAGGAGTATTCATGGTATTCCTCCTCCCAACTCTAGTCGTTTCAGTTGAGTATATGTCTTTTTTTTGTCTTTATTTTTCTGATCTCCAATCTGACCTTTTTTTCTTTATATATATCTTAGTAAGTGTTTTTATCGTCTTGAAGCAGATCTGAAATTTAAGGTGTTGGTGTGCTTCTATTCGTTCTTGAATTTGTGCTAGTTATGAGATCTGGTAAGTTTCCTTCTTGCTACTTCTTTGTGAGCCATGAGCCAGTTTGGTATTTTTATTACCTCATGCTTTGATATAATAGGGTTGCGGTCGGCTTTGTATGTTGAATTGTTTATTTGATTTTTATGTTTGTTTCTTAGATGTTCTCATCATTGTTGTTCTTGTTTGTTACTTCTTTGCTGGGAATTTGCTTTTTTCTCATTTTCCTAAGTAGTTGCAGATTTATTGAGTTGTGTTATCATTTGTTTTCCTTATATTTGATATCTCAATATTAATGATATAATGGAATGATTATCCAAAAGTACTAATACCACACATTTATTCACTTTTATTGAGATAAATAAATAAGATTCTATGCTAGATATTTCAACTCTTTTGGAACAAATACTATGCGTCTCCTTGCCTGTATTCTGCAAAAAAGAAAAATCATATTAGATAAACAAATATTTTTCATGTGCTCCTCCCTATCTGGGATTTGTTCTTAGAAGACATTGGCTTTTCTTCATCTTTCTCTCCTATCTTTCATCTCTTGCATATTTTAATCCTTAACTATGGTAGATTAAGTTTATCATTATTGATCATTCTCCTTCTATGTGTCCCCGAATTCTGAAATCATTCTGCATTTATTTCTCCATTATCGAGTGCTACATTAGCAATATAATCAGCCAACTGATTTTCCTCTCTTAGAACATGAGTTATTGTGATTATTCTATTATTTATTCTCCTCCATATTTCTTCTATCACTTCAATTATTTTTCAAGCAACCTCTTATATCTTGAGAATAGAATTTCTCAATAGTAGGGAATCAGTCTCTGTTATGACCTGCTGATATTGTTTCTCCTCTATATACCTCATTGTCTATAGTATAGCTTATGCTTGGGTACTAGTGCATTTTGAATTGGTCATCTTTTTTTTTAGCAACTATCAAGTTGCCATTCTCATCTTTTATACAGAAATCCTATGATTCTCTTCCAGAATTTTCTGTAACAGTACCATCTATGTTACACTTCACCCATCTAGAATTTGATGGTCTCCATCTCACTTACAAGACTTTAATTTTTGGGGTATAGGTTTGAGGAGATTGCACCAAGGTGCTCCATTTGTATGAAGCATTATTTGAAATTACCCCTTCTCACTTTCATAAACATGATAATGACATGCATAATATGATATATTAGTTTCACCCTAGACATCTTTCCCCCATGTCTTATAATATTCCTCTTTCATAATTCTCAAACAATTACAACTGGAATTGCCTGAAATATATATTTGACATGATGATTTACTGGCCTTCCAACTAGGGGTGGGCATTCGGTGTTTCGGTTCGGTTTTTTCAAATTTCGATTCGATTTTTTCAGTTTTAGGTTATGAATAAGGAACACCGAACACCGAACTATTTTAATTCAGTTCGGTTCGATTTAGTTTTTTTTAATTCGGTTCGGTTTATTTATTTCGGTTATTCAGTTTTTTTGGGCTTGGTTGATGGGCTTTTTTCTAGTTGTAAAATGGGCTGCATTTTAAATAAAATATAAATTATTTCAAGCTTTTTAATTCAAAATGATATAC